>JAWQUT010000074.1:201644-217503 GCA_033807755.1 Ellobium chinense
TGGGAGGATGCAGTGGGAGAGGAGAATAGGGATGACCATGTAGTAAAAAGCAGCATCGCACGAACTGACATAATCACAAGAAGTAAAGGGTGAAATAACATACTGCATAGGAGCCAGGCAACACCAGCAACTTTGCGGTGTTGCCATCTTCGAGTCAACATCGGTGTAATTTCGTTGGTGTCGATACCGAGTCATGACACCAGGATATTATGCGAGTCGGAGTGTCAGAGCCAGTCCGCGAAGTTGAAGGTGAAGATAGAGTCATGCTAATGCTGAGTCACAGTGTTGGAAAGCTATTGTGTCGCCACTCCAATCCGGTCTCGGAGAATTGGTTCAAAAGTAGGTATCGCCAGTGTCGATACTGGTGTCGGAGTCGTGCCTATCTCTACAACTGTACATTACAAAACTGCTGGACACGATGTCGATGGGGATGTATTAAACTGTTGTTTGCTTGCAATTCTAACATTGCAGATCGGTTACTAGGGGAAAAGTACTTTTTCACGAAAATTCGAATAAACTGGTGTCAATTGTGTGATTTTGGGGGTACTAAATGAATGCAGCAAGAATTGTTTTGTCCTCTATAATTGAACGAAAAGAGATTGGCTCACTTTTCTGGCATAGTTAGGTTTGCCTGATTATGTTCCCTAACTTTCACTTGCTTTCATCCATAACCCTTACACTGACACATTTCCCGACTGCTCATATAATTCATTTATTGTATAGGTCCATATATGCAAGTGCAAGGATCATCAGAAGTTACTTGAAACATACTGCTTGGCATTGCTTTGTTTAGACAGTAATTATTTTGTACTGTTGCGTGTTGTTTTATTTTTTGAGTTTAGTGAGGTTGTGTAACTTGCCGCCTGGAGAACGACTTGGGAGAAAAGGAAACCGATAACGAGAATTCTCTTGTTGACTGGTGTCCTGTTTAAGATATCCTGGTGTGAAGCAGGAAGAATCCCGGTGGGGTCAGAAAGAAACAGAAAAGAAGGTATGCATACAACAGTAGGCGATAGCAGCCAGAATTGGCCATACATTCTGAACAAAATAATATAAAAACTTGCATATGACTTAAATTAAGGAAGTCAATATTATATGTCAACATGAGTCATATTGTAATGCCTGGCATGCACTCTCATTATTCAGGAACAAGAGGATGATTGCACTATGGATTTACCAATTGATTTAGTGCTTTACACTGCATGGCATCATCAGTTAGATTTGTTCACATAACGTCATCATAGCGATTAAGTAACTTCCCTTCGTTGGGGTCTGTAAAGCTATCTTTCACCATAGGAAGTGTAAAAAATAATTTTGTGAGTTGAGGAGGGCGGGGGAGGAGGGGAGAGGTGAGGAGAGAAAATTATTTCTCTTCAGCAGAAATTGTAGCGGTAGTGGTTGTGGTGGCAGCAGCACCAACAAAACAGCACAGTGGTAGTGCATGTGAATTATTGAAGTAATAGTTGTTGTCCTTGATGTAAATGTGGAAGAAACAGTAGTGATCACAACAGCAGCAGCAATAGTAGTTACAGGAGCAGTAGCAGTAGAAGGAGTATTGTTATGTAGAAGGTGAAGGAGGAATAGCTGTAATTGTAATGCAGTTAGTTGTAGTGGTGGTAGTGGCTGTGGAAGTGATGATAATGGTGGTAGTAAAAGTGGTGTAAGAGGTAGATCACAGTCATGTAGTCTTTTGAGTTGGTCAGTAAAACTTTTACTGTGTCTACAATTGTTGAAACTTTTGATACATCATTGCTTTCTATAGTGGAGAAGTTCTATTTTCTCAGGTTCATCTTAGCGTGGTAGAGCATTTCAATCCAAGATGGCTGCGATTAATGCTAAAGAGCTAGATTGGTATGCACATTTCCTTATCGTAACTAGCGCGCAGCAACTAAAAACGTAAAAGAACGATGAATTCAAAATTTTAACCTCGTCCTTGAAAAAGACGAATTGGAGGAAGCGGAAACCTGCCTACCTACGTTATAATAAATGAAAACTCGCACGTCCATCGAGCACACATTGACCATATAGCTTCTCCTGTCTGTTTGGTTAAGTTGGTGGTACTGGCAGAGTTTTACGAACGATGGTTTCGGCCGTTATTGCACTAGGAAACAGTGTGCCATTCTTCCAGTCCGTTCTTATGATCTAATATATTTTTTTAAAAACTGCATTAGCAGTCATTACATTCTATTTAAAGTTAGCGTGATTAATATCCTGGTTAAGATATCCTGGAGAGTTCTGAGAAGAATGGAGTTGGAATGGGACAACAATGAAACTAACAGAAATAAAAGGGGAAGGGAAAGGGAGTGCGGGGGGTGAAATGGTGAATATACACCAGGAGGCTACATTCGGTCTGACAAAAGAACTTCCTTAATCGCATTATCACAAATTGTGGAAGAAAAAACAAGAATTTGATTTTCCTCTACGTATCGTCGGCAACGCCATACTTCACATCGATGAAATTTTGGGGAAACAAAATGTGATAATGAGCAGCATTTTCAATATTTTTATTGGCATCATGAGACATGTTTCTATAATATTGTCACATTATCGCACATGAATTCCAATACAGTCATCAGAGCTGACCCAAGTTTGAGCAAAATGATACCAAAAATTGCATTTCACCCAGTCTGTGAAATACAACATTATTTACCAATACGGACCGTATCACGATGATCAAAAAACTGCATAAACAGCTGTTCTGGCTCCATATTATTGAAAGATAGAGTGAATGGTGTCCTGGTTTAAGATGTCCTGCTGAGAACTCCGAAGAATGTAGAGGTGGGATGGGACAACACTAAGATGAACATGAGAAAACAGAAGGGGTGCGTTCAGCAAGAGGCTGCATGCGGTATGGAAACCAAACGGCTTGATCACAATACTATAAAATGCAGGAGAAGAAACAAAATATTCATTTCTTTCTCTACCTATCGTCGGTGTTGACATCTTACACCAGTCGCACTCCATATAGAAGAAATTTGGAAAAAAAAAAACTGGCACGCTATACTGCAATTTTTTATAATTGCTAACTGTTTTTCCATGACGCTTTTACATGCTTACACATAATTTCTATTACAGTTGTCAAAACTGGCCCAAATCTCGGATAAAATGAAACCAAAACTTGCATTTGACAGTTTGACCCTATTTGTGGAATATGACTTTATTTGCAAACACGGAATGTATCGTAATGATTCGAAAAATTGCATAAGCAGCCGTTCAGCATCTTACATTCAAAGAGTGACTTGGGTCCTGGTTTAAATGTCCTGGTAAGAAATTGGAAGAATGCAGGCAGGATGGGATAACAGTAAGACCGGAGTGATGATCCAGCAGGAGGCTGCATTCAATACGATAATAAAATTGCCTGATTATATTACTGTAAATTGAAGGAGAAGAAGCAGAATGATTTTTCTCCTTGCGTATCATCTGTGTCATACAATGTCATAGTCCACATGAAGAAAGTTTGAGAAAAAAAAAAAAATTACGGGATCATGATTGTAGTACAACATTTTATTGAAGTCATGAGATTTATTTCTCATGGTATTGTTAGGTGTCAGTTTTTTTTTTCAGCACGCGTATGAATTCGGATATAGTCATCAGAACCGGCTTAAAATTTGGAACGAAATGACACCAAATTTGCATTTGACCCAGTTTGTGGTAAACGTCGCAGTAGATCAGCACGAGCCATGTATTATAGTAATTCGAAAAACGGTATTAGTCACCATTCTGCATCTTATTTTCAAAGGTAAAATGTCCATACATGAGAGTGAGATGCAGAGTCTTTTTTTTTTTTTTTTTTGGCTGTGTTCTGTNTTTTTTTTTCTATTTAGCTGTGTTCTGTGCCTTTTGAAATTTTTACATAAACGTGTTTTCGTTACCAATGAGTCAACTAGACTAATTATTTGGGCTTGGTATATTTTGATGGAGAAAAGATTCTGGGGAGGTGGGGGGACATTCAATCCATTGTTGAATGTCAGCGAAAGCCCACATATCTCTAAGCGCCTGTGAGAAAGGAAGAAACAGCTAATGTATTTAAATAGATATTGCGTTCACATTTAGTTTCATGTACCACGAATAACTACTAAGGCCGTTGCAATACGTAGAGCTTGTAAACACATGACTGCACTATCAGGTCAATATGACGTCATCGCCCGGGGGGTGTGGTGGGGGGAGGGAAGAGGGGAGTTACGGGCTGCCTATTGTGCAGCTTTAGGCAGAGTTCACATTGGGTCGGGTAAATATGAAGCGTGCTAATAGGTTTCGACATAAGATCCCTAGGCGCGGTCCCAAATAGTAATAGCTAAGTGCTAGTGTGAAGAGGTAAGTGTAAGGGTAAGCGTAGTTCCTATCGGGCTGCTCAGAAAGGGAACCGATAAGAAACGCGCATTTACATATCAACTACTGAATGAAATACACAGGTTCTGCCCATAAATAATTGTTCCGTGGTAAAGAGTGTATGGGGGAGGGAGGAGGTGATGAAGACCACCTTTTCATTTATTCATCCTACACGAGTTGTGGTGAGTATAGAAAATAATGTAAAAGGCATCTTCTCTTAAATTATGGTAACATGTCTATAATTATAAGTCGCAAGTGTCCCCCACACCCATTCCTGACCGGCCACCCGTCAAATCCTGACACAGGCCCAAACATCTGATTCTTTCATATTTTGGGTGGAGGTTGAACATGTTCTCTTTCTCTTTATCATTTTCGTTCTCTCTCTCTCTCTCTCTCTCTCTCTCTCTAACACTTTGCAAACCTAATGAAACTAATTTGAATGTGGGGGCTAGATTATCCCCCCCCCCTTTTAAATTGTAGAGCGTTCAGCAACACCCCTGCGTTCTCCGCGGTATCTCATTCGCTGCTGCAAGGGTATACGCTTTCAGTGGTTATCTATAGTCATTCAGTGTTATGCCTTGCCCTACATTATGGCCTTTACAGCTGAAGCATACAGCTCTCTGATTGGACTGGGGCGGACCAATAACTCCAACTTCCTGGTAGTTGCGTACCTTGGGTCCAGCTTTGGAAGCGACCTGCTACATTCAGATTGACCTACCCTGTTTCCACTCAGAACACAATTTTAATTATCATGTTTCGAGTTTCTCCTAGCCTCGAGAACATAGTCTAATATGTATAAATTGTATGGCCCTCCTAGCCTCGAGAACATAGTCTAATATGTATAAATTGTATGGCCCGATCTCGTGAAGGCGTCGGATCGATAAATCACACCGCATCTCTAGACCCATGAATTATGCATTCTTGTGACGAGTGACAGGTCATTTTTAGAAATACAGACTCTGTTTGCACAGCTTCGTCCCTGTCCGAAATTATGTCAAGCAAGTGCACCAAAATGATGACAATAATACTTATATTGATCAGCGGTTCTTAAAATGCATGGTACATGGCCACTTTTGGCACCCATAGTCACTTAGATCTGCTCAGAAATTATGTAATTTACGTCCTTACTAATGTTTTCGAACTGCTACCCGCCTAGCCCCTCTCCTCTCTTCTGGACAATTTATCTGAAGGATCAGCACAAACAAGCAAAAAGAACTGCATCACAATTTGAAGTAGACATTTATATTTGTTATCTTTTGTTTATGAGTTATTAACAAATCTCAGCAAACACAAAACTCCGGGTCTCTGTCTAGGACCTACACGAGCTTTCACATATTATCGGGAAATGGGCTAGTCTCACAGCATTTGCATGTTGCCAGGAGAACTAATTGCCTGCATCCTTTGGATACGGCTGTTCCAAAGTGTTGCTCAGATTTATCCAACACAATTATTATGTATGGGATCCATGTCTTGCGGATGTGCTGACTGTATCACTACTTATTGTGGAATTACGGCTGTAACCGATTGTTTGTTGGAGTTTGTAACATTTCTAATCGCTATAAAACATTACATCCTTGAACATACCAATTCCTTGGAATCAACCATAAATGCAGCAATTTCATAGAAATGACCCTTTTTTATGGTGGATCACTTACGGAAGTAACATTCTACGAGGTGTGATCCAAAAGTCTCCGGACTGTGCCAGTAAAAGCCCGTAGACTTACTCTAGGTGTTATATTCCCTCGTCGTTTTCGAGGTGGCCCAATTACGAATCAGGACAATGATTCAGGCGCCATTCTCAAGCCTAGCAGCGTCGCTGCAAGTCTTTATGCGTCAATTAGACGAGCACTATCAGCGATTCGGTCTATATCTCTTGTGTAGTCTTCCCTTTTGTTGAATTTTCACATCTGGAAAGTGAAAGATGTCACACGGGGCTAATTCCGGCAAACACGAAGGATAAGGGTTCATACGAACTGAGAACGATGTGCCCTGGCGCATTGCGAGCGAGCCGCAGTCAACTTTGTTGTGCAACTTTCCGGTCGCTCCCGTCTTACAACTTCGAGCAATTTCTTCAAGACCCAGTAGTAAAAGACAGCATTGACTGTGGCTGACCTGCAGACAGCTCTTTTACTTTTCTCTTTTCCCAATGGTAAAAATCTTGAGCTTGAAGAAAGCTGTATCATAGACGTTGCTTGACAGGCTAACGCAATTTGCCATGATGTGTCTAAATATGCCTGTAGCACTAGGATTCATTATGCTGACTTCCAACTGTACTGCTTCTAAGGTGATGGAAAAATATAACACCTGGAGAAAATCTACGAGCTTGTGCAGGCACAGTCCGGGACTTCTGGATTGCATCTCGTAGTAGTCACTAGATTGATATTGATAAAAAAATTACAGTTAAAACCACAATACGAACATGACACAAGAAGTGGATACCAGGTACATCTTGTGTTCATCAGTATGCGCCAATACCCAGAATGCCTCAAGAACTTTGAACATTTTACTGTTATTGCTTGGTCCGCAACATAATAAACAAGCCTACTTAGTTTCATAGGCATTTTGTTTGGTTTGTTTCTATATCCCTGTAGAATTGTTATGTTCTCATTGCTCATAACGAATAAGAGTGATAGGGTGTTCTCATGAATGTCAGCATTAAATCAGGCGTTAAAGTCCCCAAGTCAAGCGCGTCTTTCCCCTAAATTATTTTCCAGCCTGTTCTAAGATATTTTATTATATCTGGAAGCTTTTTTTTAGAGCTGCTTCACTTTTCCTCTCTTTGAGAACCCTTATGAGTTGTGTTCTCTAGAGCCTTAGCCAGTTGGGTTAGCATATTAGCACAACTGGTTGCGGTTTTGAGGTTGTTGGCACCTTGTGTCAGTGTTGAATAGACCCATTCTTGTGTACCTCTTACCTTGCGAGTTTCGACGGATTTAGAATTAGAAGGCCAAGGCCATAGTCTTCGATAACGCTGGGCGTTTTGGACCACAGAGGTTTTCAGTGTAGAGCCCTTAGGGCCTGTGATGTGGGTTTGAGGGCTGTGAGGAATCGTTGAATGTGATAGCGTGCTGGCTTTTGGGAAAAAGGGGNGGGGGGGGGGGGGTGGAAGAGAAGGGATGGGTGGGTGAAGAAGTGGTCATCAAGCAAATACCGGTACTGGATACTTCCTAACTTTATAACAGTAAAGTGAGATCTTGGTCGTTTCATCGCACAGCCTTTCACAAACGTTTAATTAAATGTTTGGTTCCATCGCGTGAGTAATGCCAGCGATTAGAAAGTCCAAGATCAGATGCAGAGTAGTTTTACGAAAATGAGCGCAATTATTTCATGAGTAACTTACGATCCGCCTTTGAGTAACTCTGTAATTAAAGCATGACGGATAGTACTGACGTCGGACCAATGTCATCTATTGTACAGTCATGTTGCTCATAACATGTGCGGTGATACAAACTGTAAAGGGTGCGCATGAACTGTAGCACTGAGCTTATAAGTGGGGAGAGAACTAGTGGTGGATAAAGAGCAGAGGGTTTGATATTGAGAATGACAAATATTTTTATAGTAGATCGCTAAATATGCTCCTGAGATTAGGAGAGTAATTTGAAAGGAGGAAGGAAAATGATTATCAGTTGAACGAGTCATGCAGAGTCAAGGCCTCTTCTTAGAAGCGCAGCGCTGTCAACACCGTAGGCCTCCTACACCTGATTCAAACAGCAGAGGAAGTGACGAAAGTAACTTTTGTCAATAGCCTTTAATGAGATAGCAGCATACTGTATGTATCTATACTTCCCTTCATTCCAGAAGAAATGTAAGTTACTCATTAGAGGCAGATCTAACCTGTCGTATTAGGAATGAAAACCGCTCTGTCTGGTATGTTTTGTCATCTTTCTTTTCAAGAAAATGCAGTGTGTAACGATCATAAATGACATCAGAACGGATTGTTAATAGTTGTTGGACGAGTACAGTATTACTCTACGTTGTATCATTTGTTACCGTACTACAGTGCAGTGTTGTGCAAATATGTCGCTCTGGTGGGTGCAAAATGGTATGACATAGTAACATGATACGGCGTCGAAAAACTCTCACAGACTGCCTTATAACAGAGAAGATGATGGGAATCGGGACAGGCTTACTGATATACACTATTTCCGATTTTTATGCGTTCCTCGTAGTTATCTTTATCCGTCAGTGCGAGAACAGTCATAGGCGTTTGGGATGAAAGAGTAAGAGGGAAGGGGAAGAGGGGGACGGAGGGAGGAAGGAGGAAGATATTATAGAGAGGATATTGAACTTTTGTCCTCGTTCTTCGCCCAAGTTCTTTATGTTTTCAAATGACCCCCAGTGCTTTTTTACAATTGGGAAAACTGGACCCACCCTTTCTTTTCACGACATTCTTAAATCTGTCCTCTTTTCAACAGCTTTCAAGTTGCTGGCCTTCACCCATATTACATGGAGTTGACGTCTATTTTCTAGTAAATAACCGCCAACGTAGTTACATGGGTTAAAGTAGGGGAGTTGCGACATTCGCTGATCTTGGCTGTTTGGACTAAGAATGCGGTCAGGGGTCCACGTTTTCCGGGGGTGATTCCCTGTTGGACGCTGGAATCACTGAGTTGACTGTATGTTCAAGGCTGGTTGGTTTACATTTTGTGTAACGAGTTCTGCATGGTATACCTTGTAGTGGTAAGCTCCCAACAAGTTCATATGATTCTGAGATGACCTTGAGAGGCATCAAAGAAAACTTCCCGAGAGGATTCAAATCTGAAAACGCTTGTCATAAAGACATGCAACTGCACCCACCTGACACGTCGTGTATTGTAGTTCAGTTTTACGTTGTTGCTAAGATTATGAAAAGATATCCTCCATAATATCATCTTTGTGCTGGCCTCTGGCAGATGAAAGCAACTTTTATCACATGAGTGTGATTGGTAGATACAAACGTTTAAAAGATACACTATTTTCACCTGGGATTGTACGATCTTCTCTTCACTCTCTCCCGGTTTCTCTTTCTCTCTCTTTCCCCTCACCTTCACTTTCTCGCTCTCTCTCTCTTCCTGTGCACTTCAGGATGATGTTAGGGATAATGTGGACCAGTGTAGGACCGAGGCAGGGATATAGGTTGTGCCATGTCTACGATCAAAGTTAGGGAAAGATTGAGGTTGGATCAAGTTAAAGTATTGTTATATCAGGATTAAATACAAGGATTAGGTTATGATCAGGTACAAGGTTATGTTTATATATTAAGGTAAATGTTATGGTGAAAACAGGACCAGACGGAAATGCAGAGCATGGATGAATGAAGGTGTTGGGATAGGGCTAACATTGTGACGACGTTGAAGATCAAATCTTGGTATTGCAAATCTTCGTTATGTTTGTTGAACAAAATAGTCTGGTTTTGTGAAGATCAAAGTAGATGAATAAATTGTTCTCTGTGTTGCTGAATATGTGAAGTTCCATGTCAGGGCCATCAGGGGGATAGTGGTGCAAGTTTTGGGGTTTGGATATTATTTTAGGGTCAGGGACATATCAAGGTTAAGGAATGAAACAGTCTGAAGAAATAGAGTATCATGGTTAAAGAGAATTCGTGTGTTTTGGAGCCGATCATTAACAATTTAATTGTGATGCGGGCGAAGTCGTCAGCGTGAGGGATGCTTGATGCGGTCGAATTCAGCCTCTGATAGTATGGTAATTTTTTTCCGGTTGAACACGCCGAAAAAATCCGATCAGCAGTTTCCGAGATAGAACTGAAATAAATACCTGTATGTCACAGGCGCATATGGAGTCAATTTTATTCATTTTTTCGGAAGATCACTAACATTTTTAACTCAGTGGTGAAGTGGTTAAGCTATCACAAAGAAATGCTCTTTGCTGATATGCAGGGTGTCTCACGAAGAACCTTCCCACGTCAAGTCATTGTTGTGACCACATAAGTAAAGCGTTAATAGCAAAACCTAAATCAAATGAGATAGAGATCTTCCAAATTTATCTTGCCTGTTCTAAAAATGAAGTGTATTTCCATGTACTAGCCTCTTACATCAACAGCACTTGAATCTGAAAATTCTGAATCAGGACGCCAACATCTGACAGAATAAGCGCACTTTCCCGTGCCACGTTCAGCTTCTTCCAGGGTATTCTAGCACTGGAGTCCGGTATACCCTCTTTATAAGGTATTCACACTGATAAATGTCGCTGGAATTTAGATCTGGACTCCCAGATTAACGGGGACGGGGAAGGAAGTTAGGGATGGTCTCCGAAGTGGAGACAGAAATCACAATCCGTATGACGCAACATTAAGCTGCGTCCAACGTAGCTCCATCCAGTATGAATCAATTTCAATTCAGTTTTACTCAGTCGAACCCAGATTACACAGTAACATATGGTGGCCAAACATTGATAACGCATGGCGATACATATTCCATGCAATATAACTGAATGTGTGCCTATTTGAGTTCTGTCCGATGCTAGCAAGTCCTGATGTTCAAACTTGTGGAGGTGTCGTGATATATTATTTACTGTCAGATTTCATTTGTTTTGTGTAAAAAGGAAGAAAACAGTGGTCCGACGATGCAGTGACATCCAACGACGTATCAGTCAGCCTATTGTCAGAAAACTGTTTAGGTTTCCGGTTTGTGGGATTGTTTTGAAGCTCAGACTCGCATGTTCGAATGTTGATCTGCCCTGAGACATGAAAATGCATCTCATCTGAGTACCATATTCACGCTGGGAGTGTTCAGTCGCCGCCATCCTTTCCAGCACGCGGCTTGAGAATCCCGATCCTTCAGCGCCGTGTTCAGCCGTCTGCTCTCTATAATACTGTATAGAAACAAACGCAAAATTTCCCAGAGGATTCTGTACACTGACTGAATATTTTTTTAGACTGTCATCAATCAAACAAATGCGATCGAATCTACTGTTAAGATCTTTTTTTTCCCCTCATCGTTACATTTTGGGCTCAGTACGTTGCCTGTAATGTTTTAATGTTTTGTCAGATTATTGGTTTTGAAGCGGTTTTATATTAGGATAACCCTAGCAAGTTGTCATTGAGTTTAAACGATGCCTTTTTTGGTTTGTTAAGAGTTCAATCAGTTGGAACGCTGCGCAGCTGTCTAATGCGACATTGTGAAATATTGTGAAGTGGGATAGGCATAAAAATTGTATTTCTTGAAAATATAGAAAGATACAGACTACTTTGAAGGGTACACAATTTTCCATCGACACCAAATTCTTAATTTTACTTTAGTTGTTGCAGTACAATAGCTAATCAAAATGAGCAGGTTCTTAGTGAGACGTCCTGTATTAATATTTTGTTGGAGCAGCTTGTGGTGAATTTTTTAGTCCGCTGCGGTGGATATTCATTATTTTCCACACTGATAAAACAGAACTAAACTATATAATACATAACATTATTTTTTGCATAATACATAACCTTTATATAACAGTTCATGTTGCATGACGCTTGACACCGATCTTTAGAGCAAATACTTTCGTTACATGGATAAACAGTCATGCTATATTATTATTATCTTTTGTCAACCAGCGAAAAAAGATATTCATCTTGTTCAACAGTTTAAAGCCTTTTTGTTTTGCCGGTAGGGCCCTGAGCCCTGTTCGAATATATTTAAATACATTGACATGCACATGTGTAATCAATCTATTTCATATCCAGCCAAAAAGGCCGTGAATATTAGGCCAAAGTCTGGGAGGTAATTGAGAGCTCGCATATTAACGATGGGATCTCTTAACATCGGAAGAACTACTTTAAAGTAGGACACGCACATCAAAAATAATTTTCCGTTTTTCAATACTTTTTCTGTCTATAAATTATCTATGGTGCCCACCGAGTCAATTTTGCGAAGAAAGAGCATCGTTCTGTTATCGCGCGCGTATGTAATATGACGCAATAAGGAGAGCTAGAGTTACCGGGTTTGGCCCTTGCGTCCAGAATTATTCCCCTTCTCCGATCAGCAGAAGTCTATGGCAAAAACGCTGACGTCACTTACGTTCCAGCAGCTATAGACACCTCTACCTGACAATGTATTATTCAGTTTTAATTTAGGTTCTGATATTCCAAATTCAAACGTAAAGTGTGATAGTGTAAGCCAGAAAAAGTATTCTGCGTTTTTATTGCCTCAGCATTATTTTGCTTGGCATATCTACTGTTCACAGAGGAATTAAAACATTCATACTAACATGCTATCACCCGTCCGCAGAGCACAGGCTTAGACAGCTTGGCCGTGTGGCAAGAACGTATTTGACGTAAGCTTATGGCCGCCACGCGCGCAGTGGTTGTAACAATTCGGACTTTGGATAATGTAACCCTGTGGGTTGTCTAGGGCCAGCTGACATATTATTATGACAGACTTGAAAGAATGTTTTATTGGAATAATAGGGTTTCGTATGATTTAATATGGTCTATAGGACGGTGCAGTCTTCTTGTAACGTTTGGATGCTAAATGCATCCTTAGTATTGTTTAACATACAAAGTTCAAGTAACTCGTACGATGGTAAGAGATCTCATAGTTAATGCTCAAGTTCTCAAATTTAATTATGATACGTTTTATCGAACACATTGCCGTAAACCAAATAATAAGGTCGGATGCCATAATGTAGAGAAGTAAACTACTTTGTACGTCAGCAAGGACGATACTATGTTCGTGCGGATTATCGACCAAGAAACTGACCTTATGGCAACCCTCAGAGGGAATCGCAAGGAAACGCCATACTTGCAGCCCGAACATACTGGCACTTAAAATGACCACTGATGCGGCTTGACGCAGCTGACTGGAAGTTGTCAGCACACTGGAAACGTGTAACTAATTAAATAAAGAAGAAGTAAATCGTCATTTACAATTTGTGCTAGAACTTTTTTGTCTGAAGGTCCTGAGCAGTTTCTGACGACTTACGATACAGTGTCTGCCGCGGCTGAACAGTCCTTGCTCGGGAGTAGCAGTCGAAAGTGCTTGACACCACAGTTAATGCATACGAAATAGGAACGCAGGGTGTTGAGAGGTAACTAAAACGAACGAACAGTATCCTCCTCCACTGAGTTTTTTTTTTTTATTTTCTGTCAATCCCCCAACGTGATAAGACATTTCATCGTTTGCTCACGCCTCACAACTACTGCAGACTTCCAAACAATATGATTTTTCTATTTACTCATATTTTTTTTTGTTGNGCTCCTGCTTTCATTATCAGTGTTCAGTTAAGAATAGATTAAATCATATAAAGATTTCACTCACATTAGCTGTTGGGCAGCTGCTCCGAACCCTGCCCGAGGATTCTTTATGTGTGCGTGCGGGGGTGTGTGTGTGTGTGTGTGTGTGTGTGGTCTATATATAAAATATATGTGGTTACGAGAAGGTTTAAGACTGCCTATGATCGATACTAAAGTTGAAAGCTGACTGGGCTCGTCGCCGAAACGACATAGGAGTATTGCAGGATTCTACAAAAAGTGCAGATGTTTTTTGCCGTGTTGGAAGAGAAGAAAATACGCATTTGTGTTTTTAGGAAAACCGATGATAACCAGACATACTTACGTTCTTGAGACGTTATTCATTGTGGTCTTTACATGTTCCAGTGTTCTCCGTCAGCTCACAAGAGCGACAGATGATAGATGCGGGCACCTGTGTGACATTTGACTAGTTACATGTTGCCGGAGAACTCTTTGTTTCTTATTTCCTCTTTGTTGTCACTATCCCTTAACATCGGTCTTGACTTGTGATTGTGAGACCAAGGCGCCGCCGCCTGACTCTCTCCCTGCAGCAACACGTCAACAGATAATAAGGAATTAACAAAAACTAAATTCATTTCAGCCTTCAAAATAAATGTAACAAAATATCTGCAGTGCGAAGATATTTGTAAAATGTCTGTACTCCCTGGCCTTAAATGGTAGTCTTATACGCATTGTGTTAGCGGTCCAAAAAAAAAAAGATGTCTAGGCCCAAACAAACCGAATGACAATTACAGAGCAACTTAATACAGAGCTAAACCAATTTAAAAAGAAAAAAAAAAGGCACTAGCCACTGATATCAGCTACTCAGCAAAATTTTTATTACCTCCCTTGAATTTGTGGGTGAAGCGAAAAGACATAGGTTAGAACCAGATGCTTTGTTGGTATCACGGGAACACACAAGTGGTTTTGTTTGAAACCATGCGTTCATCTAAGGTAAGAATGAATGTCCGGAGGCTTGGCGTCACTAGATTTACGGTAGACCTGTCCAAGTTTCATCATTCTTTTTGCATAACTCCACCAAGTGATGCATCCAATTTTGGGATGCAACTTGATAAAACTTGTGGGAATATGTATATGATGCCTCATTCTTAAAATATAATTCATTTTCATCTCATGAAAGAGTTACGAAATGATTCGTTTATAGCAGACTAAGCTTTGTTTAAATTGAAAAGTATGCTCGACTCCTCAGTCAGATTCTATGCACAGGGTAGTGGTCTAGTTTAGTGACACTAGTGTAGTGTTGTGACATACACTTTTTTTGTGCACAAGTGAAGCCAAACAGTAATTCATATTTCTTGGCATTAGTTTATGATGCGTTTTCAACTAACGTGTGATAGATGAGAGCGGATTTTTTTTTAAAGTATAGATCAAGATAGATGTGGGTAAGTTACTTCATAATATCTATTTCAGTAACATGCAGATTTGGCGTACATCTTATCATTAAAAACATGAAATCCCAGTTGACCGCTTGTGAATGACCAGCTGCTTCCGCATCTCTCTCACCAAAAATGCCACGCTTTGCCATCGCATACCCCTTATCCCTGTTAACTGACCAGCGGGCGTGGTGGGAACATGAGACAGTCTTGATATTCATGGTGCCGTCAAAGATGCACACTTTGAAAAAAATGCTCGTTTTAACTTTAGGAAGAGTACGGAAGATAGGGTCCGCCACTTTACATGTTCATGACAAAATGTTCTACAGAATTTGTGCTGCATCATGATTAGGATTCAAAGTCGGGTAGATCATGTCAAAGCGCACTGTAGGGAAAAACCGATAATCATGCCTAGTATCTGAAGGAAAGAATCTACGCCATTTACCAGGGTGATGAGCGGGCTTGATTAAAAGGGAGTTTGACATCTTTGCTAATTTATAGCATTGGGACTATTGTTGTTTCCATGTCCTCCCAAATGAATAATTCCAAACTGGCACCCCAAGCCATAAAAATGTTAAGTGAGTGCCGTGGAGGAGGATATTTTTTGAAGGATTGAGCAGCTTATGGCGACAGTTTGTGGAGGGGAATTATGGCCAATATTTAAGAATCAAAATCTTGTATCGTTGATGTTGATCTTTTTCAATATTTTATCATCACGTTTCTTTTATGTGTGTGTGTTTAATTTTTACCCCTCGAATGTGATCTTGTTCATGTACCGCTAATTCAGTCTGCACAGAATCCCTAAACCTTCAAACTTTTATTACAGCTGAGATCACTGTATACACATGTGAGCTGCGATGGGTTTAACCTCCCAGACCGGGGTCGACTGGCCAAAGCCTACTTTCTGACGCTAAACTGCATTCTGACT
>JAWQUT010000074.1:217589-230276 GCA_033807755.1 Ellobium chinense
TTAAGTCCTTGGGTGAATGGGTTACGGGGTTAACGAGGTGCGTTGTTAACGAGGGTTGTTACGGGATATGTTGTTAATGTTATACACGACAAAGAGGAAAAAGAAGAAAACTGAAGAGAAGGTAGAAAAGTGAATTGGCGCTTGGGGGTTGGGGACAAGACAGGAAACTGAAGAACTTTTTCTGTATAGCCACCCACAAAATCTTTCACTACTGATCAGGACCGTATTATTAAGTCATAATGAATTGCTTATGAAATAGTTATAGCCCGTGTTCCAAACGCCTTCGACAGAAGAATAAAGACAATTTATTTTAAATACGGATGGACACAATTTCTTTCATGGACATGTTTGATTATGCATCGTCTCATCAAAACGGGACATTGTTTGTTGGTGCCTTGGCTGTATTCTCCATCTCACATGAGGCAGAAGAGATTAGTGAGTTTCGTGAGCAGGGAGAGAGGCAGTCTGACAATAATAATACAGTAGTTCCCAACTTTTGAGTCGTGTCTATTGAGTTGAAAATCAGTCCATTCGCGTATATTCTAAACAGCACTAATGTCGACAGAAGTAAATGGTAAACGTCAGGTTTTTCAAGGTCACATCAAGTTTAACACTTCACCACAGCCTGAACTCGCAAGTTAGATATTCGAGTCTTTCCTACTGAATGCATAATTTTAACGTTTAACGTGTAATATTTCTGCATCTAGAAACTTATTATACACTTGAATATGTGAGATTTATTTCTGACTGTATATATTAAGAACATTTCGAAATATTTATCGAGCTATTACCAGAACTCTGTGGCTTACTACGTAATTGCCACATCTGTATGAAGAATTTTCTTAATGAACATGCTGAATTCCAAATTAACCGTGATATTGCTTATTTTGCTTCACCACGTCATGTATTCTCTGCGAATACCTGCGCACACGTAACACCTTACAAAAGTGCATTATTTTGTTATGTGCAATATCATAATGAATGAGAAACACAGAGAAAAGAAAAGCATAAATTAAGTGAAACTAGAGAGAATCTTTTCGGAGGGGGAAAATGATAGGGAATGCAAAAAATGCAGTGAGATCAAACAAGAACAGCCCAGTTTAGTTGTTGGATGGAAGGAGCGACTAAAAGGTGAATGGATTGGACAGGTGGACTGGCGGGACGTTGACGAACCAGGGAAGAGAAGCAGAATTACTCTTTTAACTTTAATAAGCATTTAGTTAGGACTTACAGGAACCAATGAAAACTTACAGTGCTATTCCGCAGAACCAGTCGTGTAGGGCTGTCTAGGTGTTACGTAAACAAGGAAACAGGAAATTCATGAGCAAGGACGTTGAAATAGTTCCTGGAAGTGTTTACCTAATTTTAGAGTACTTGCTTGAAATGCAAAAACAGCTTAGATCCTGAAAATCTTAGGAGCAGTCTTTGGCCCAACCCTCCTCGCTGCACGAAAATACTTTTGTGGTTAACTTCCTTCATAACTTTGAACGACCATATGAATTATGATTCAGCGATTTCACGTCACTGGTGGCAAGTAGGATAGATAACGGGTGACAAACGGTAACATTCAGTCATATTAATTGTACTAAGCTGGGACCCCACAACACAAACCCTCCAGCATTAAGGAAGAGGGTTGTAATGGAATAACTGCCTTTACAAATGAAAACGAAACCAAAAAATTTGCTCTTATTCTCCTCTGTCACTGTCAACAGAAAAATAAAAACCGCTTTCGTAAATTTTCTCATCTCCGTGTGTTTGCAACAGACACGTAAACACTAAAGGTAAGCCTACAGTACCAAGATCACAGGCTGGCAGGGGAAATAAATGGATAATTATTGCTGTAACCTAAATAAAGGGCGACGAGCCCCAGTTGTGGTGTTATATCCTAATCCCTGCAGAAAGAGGTACGCGAGATCGGTAAAATTGACTTCCTGCATTATGTATGCGGTTGGCTAACGAAAAGGGCAAAGGGCGTTAGCTTTAAAATAGAATCAAGAGAGATAAAGTTATATTATACTTGTCATCCAGCGAGGTTGGCTTTGAAACAGGCAGCAAACCACGACAGTAATGCTTGGGGAATGTGTTCAAGTGCTATATACATAGGCCTTTGTATTGCTAATTTTTTTTTTACATACTTCTGGCTGATTATTAACACTATGTTAATGGTCTCAAATCGATATTTTCTTCAGGTGAGAAAATTGAGGGCGACACCGCCACCGCCACCATTGTGCTTACGATGAGGGCACCGGAAAAAAAAAATCACGTTGGATTGCTATTATTCAAATGCTAGGTAAGCTCTTTACTTTCCCATACATGTTTAAATTTCTCATCATGTGAGTTGTGGCATTTACGAATTCTTCAATTCGAGGACGTGGACGGATGGGGCATGTGCAACTGATGGATTTTGTATGTAGAAAAAGTGGACATAGTGCTATGTTTCAGCTTATCTCACAGTGTGATACATGTACTATTATTTTTAATGGATCAGCTTTGTTTACAATCAGTGACGCTGTATTTTATAATTCGATGTGAGAGAACCTTGAAGCAACACAATAACGTGTACCCTGACAAGGATTGACAAACATTAGTTCCATCTGCTTTCAGATTAGCGTGACGGCCGCGAAACTCCACCCCGTTGACTAAGCCACGCCCTCTTTAAAATTTCAGCAAATGCTGTCGCTCTAACCGTCAGCAACATGACATTAGCTACCGCTGCCAACGGGAAATACTCGAAAGACAGAATCTGACTCGAAATCAAGGAGAAAAAAAATAAAGAAACAAACATTTCGAACAGACTGCTTTGTTGTAGTGACGTAGGCCTATTACTACTGCCCGCTTCGCTCCGTCTTAGTGCCGCTTTCACATGAAGGACAAACCACGGGACTTGGACTGTGGTTTTGCCATGACTGTACAAAATAGGCAAAATTGAATAAAAGTACCGGCAGCTGCAAGATAGCTGGTAGTTACAATGTGGACGTTTTTGGGCAGCAGCAAAATATCAGGTTCTGTGAACTGTCGCTATAGCAAGTAATGAGTAACGTAATACATTGCGTTCCATTGCATGGGAACCAGCTTTTTATTGTCCAGGTCATGTTTGACTGACTACATTTTCTGAGACTGAAGTTTCCAACTGCACCGTCGACATTCGATGCACGCCTCATGTCAAGACTGCAGCCAACGGCCACTTTGCTCGATGGTTGCATCATGAGCTGGGTATAGTGTGAGAAGAGATTCTTCCTTTTATTTTTGTTCCGTAAAGGAGGGGACGTACACCAGGATTTGTGAAACGGTCCTTGAGGCTTGCCGAAGAAGAGTTATAGGCCTTCATTTTCGCCCAGAAGCCAGCTGGCAGTGTAGTCTGGTAGCAGCAGTAAATGGTGTGAACCCCATGAAGAAGTGAGGTTTTACTTTTGGCGCATGCTATAATCTTCAGGTGAAGTTGAACGCGTCGGTTCCAAGATTCTCTGTGCATTTTGCAACACAAAATGTGATTAGTAAATAGAACATAGTAGCAGTGTATTTACTTAGGTATAAAGACATTAAGAGATTAATTTGGGGTAAATTTGAGACATTTCAGATTCATTTGAACCTCTTACTTCGCCGTGACATAGAAGGTACAAAGAAAGCATCTCGTGTAGGCCTGAAAACTGCGTTTGTAATTTTCGTCCTTGACCGACGTTGTAGGCAGGAAATTGGAGGCAGCTTTAGGGAACAGCAGTGGGTAGGTTAAGCGGAACAGCTTGTGTCGGGCGTGACACTAGTATAGAGCGCATTCTCCTCAAGTGCACGCAACACCGTCATCAAGAACTTTAGAGGGCATGTCGCAGATGCTTTTGCTGCAGGCAAAGACACATTGCGATGCTGAGATTTATAAAGTCTTGAATCTGTTTGGAAACAAAGGATTATCAGTCACAGTTTTTGTCTGTGAAGCCTGCGTTGAGGAACGGGCGTTTCTAAACACACCAGTCAAGATTTGTGTGAGTTCAGCAAAGTAATTCAAGGAGAAGAACACATATATAGCAGCCAGATTGACGTGCTATCTTATTTCTTTCCGTAATCTAAGGTTATATCCTGAAGAGACTTTAGAAATTGTCAGACCGGTCACAGTCAGCTGGATCGTGAGCCATTCATTGGAGATCACTAGGAACTGATATTGCACGTGTGTATACGTTACGCATGCCAAAGCTATCGGAAGTACAAATGTAAACAAAAATGACCTTGATGACTAATGCACGAGGACAAGAATAGAAACACTTGGTTTCCCAGAGTGTTGTGTTCACCCGTGTCCGCATTTTTTTTTTCTTCCCGAATTAAGAAAGATACAGTGGTCCGAAAATAATGAATCCGCTTGATATGGAGGCGGGTCTCCCTCTCAAGGAAGTGAAGAAGCCCAGAGACGGTGGTGTGGCATATAAAGAAATACGCCATTTGAATCTGCCTTTATATGTTGTGCCTGATAGCAGACGGACTTCACGAGGACGGGATACCAGGAAACTATTCAGGAAGAAATGTATAAACGTATGTGTTGCTATCTGTGTCATTTTGTTGCTAGTATTGAGCGTAGCGCAACTACTTTACACATATTCTGTGGACAAGGGACTTGAAGAACGGATAAAGCAAGAAGTGCAGTCCAGGCTTTTAGCCTTCCAGACTGAGGGGAAGGATTTATCGTCTTTGCTCCAGGTGAAATCATTTACCATTATTCTGTTTTCTAGTAACATGTTGGATATCTCTGTAAGAACCGCAACGTATTGCTCGCATGGGTCAGGCTCTTTTGAGTAGCACAAAGGAAAGCTACTGTACACGTTCGTAAAGAAGTTGATCCTGTGTATATGTAATTTTCTTGGGCGAAAACAAAATGTGAGCAGCTGTGTCTTCAGCTTGTCCTGTTGACATCAAATGTCCTACTCCATAGAAATAAAGTTTGTAGAAAAATGTGATCGCCTACAATCACTTTCATAGTATTAACGGCATATCCAATTTTAAAGAATCTCTGTGGCTTCCAGTTCAGAAAAGAATTGATTTCAACATTTTGAGACACGCTTTTAATGCCATTAATGGCACAGTTCCATCTTTTCTTAAAGATATTGTATCCTCCTGTGAATCATCAAGATAGCTGAGACCAGGAAGTAAGAAAATAAAATGTGACCAAAACCTAGCTGTTGGTGAAAGAGTTTTTTGTTTTTCTCCATCTTATCAGCAAAGTTCAGAAATAGGTTAAGTTTTATGATTGAGTATTAAGTCTTACACATCATTACAGTCTTCTAAAAGAGCGCTGAAAACGGAATTACTTACAGTAATTTATAACAAACCGTCACCCTTTTAATCTGATTTTTAGCCATTAGAACTGCGCCATGTTCTATGATCAGAATTAAAAGGTTTTTTTTCATGTCTTCCATGCCCTTTAAATGATTTTATTACAATGGATAACGCTGCTCAGCGTTTTAATGGGTGTATGTCAGACGCTTTATTAATGAATTGATATTAATAATAATCATATTATTATTATTATCATTAATGGTCAGATTTAAACTGTAGGATCTAAAGCTTTTGAGTATATACATGATATTCAGTAATGTCATATGTACTAGGTGAAGCTCCTGATATGATTTTACCAATATTAATTTTTTTTTTTGGGTTTGTATTTGTGGTATACGATCTTATACGTCAAGCTGGATGAATATGACACGATATATTACCTGACATTATTCAACATTCAGGTTATTTGTCTCATTGATGTCTTCACCAGCAGCACTCTGCTACATGTATTTAGAAATTAATTAAGAGTGCTTGTTCACACCACCAACATCAACTCTCTCTCTCTCTCAGTATCAGCTTTCGTCGTCATCATGATCATCAATTATTATCGTCAC
Organism: Ellobium chinense; assembly: GCA_033807755.1. Taxonomy (NCBI): domain Eukaryota; kingdom Metazoa; phylum Mollusca; class Gastropoda; order Ellobiida; family Ellobiidae; genus Ellobium; species Ellobium chinense. Next base: position 223,463 of record JAWQUT010000074.1, read on the forward strand.
CATCGGTAACCAAATCATTATTATGGCATCACTCTATCATCATTCCAACCTTCATCATAGTCACTACCACATCATCATTAGCAACAGCAGAAAAATCAAGGCGAACGACACCATTATAAAGATCATAAGCTCAAGGGTTCATATAGGTCTGTATGACTCCCTGAAAGTCCTCTAAATGTTTAGAAAACGGCATTAACGTTTGGAGTCATTAGAACTGAAATTTCAGTGTGTAAGTACTTTAAAGGACTTGGAAAATGATTTGCAATGTCAAACTTAATCCAGCGGTATTCGTCAAGTGGCTGTACATTATAAGTTAGTAATTACAACGAATTTTTTTTTAATGAGTTCTTATAGTCATTGAAAAGGGTCCTCGAGGGCTCTGAATGTTCTTAACTTTTTCCTGAGAAAACTGTATGAATCATGACATCTACATAATTATTATCATCGTCATCATCATCATCGTTTAGTGTTGTCCCTCTCTTTTCTAGACCAACATCGTGGAAGCCGAGGATCCGCTCGAAATCTCTCAGCGAATTAGAAGTAAGAGGACATCTGACAAAGGAAAGAAGAAGGGAAAGAAAAAGGGAAAGAGGAAGGGAAAGAAGTGTAAAAAGAAGGAAAAGGCGTGTAATGGTAAAGGTATGAAGATGCCAATGGTTTTTTCATTGTTGGCTTTATTAGGGTTTACACCTCTCATTAAGTTATCCAGGGGTCCAAGGCCAAAATACTTTCCAAACATGTTGTTTAGCTCTTCTTCCAAATTTTGACACAAAGAAAACTGCTGCTAAACCAGTTAGATTTTGAGAACTTAGGCAGTGAAGCAGGCTATCTAATATTTTAGGCCTTTTCACTCAGTAAACAGGGTAACCATACCCACCTAGCAACAACCACAAATTTTATACTTGAGTGGCTAAACCTCACCTATTCTGAGTCTATACATGTATTTGCACCTATATAAGCCTTTGAAATTCAAATCTACCCCTTTCTCCCCTCCCCATGGCTCGTTTTCTGATTTTATAGGGACAATTCAAAACTGCATACATTATTTTATGCCAGGTGCTATTGGCATCTTCATACCTGAATATCTATGCATGCGCACAATCTTTGTCACTTTGCACCTGGCACAACATGCATCATTTGCCATGGGCGTCGGGTAGGAGAGAGGACAAGGACAGGATAATAGGACAAAAACAAAGGCCATAGACTTATTGGTCACTTAAAATATAGTGGTGAATTAGTGTCATGTATCAAATGTAGTATCACTTTTTCATCCGGTAAATATCATTTGTAAAAAAATCTGCATGCTATTTGCGCGCAAATTTTGACTGCCTTCTGGGGTAGGGAGAGGTGAGTGGATGGGTGCATATGTGGCTTTTCCCTTTCACAGAATTACATTTTTCTCGAAAAGTGATGGGGCAGAAGGGGAAGATAGTGAGACTCGACGCCCATGTGTGACATGTAGCTTTCAATCACAGATAAAAATTCTTATTAATGTTCTGAGGACACTGTGAAAAGCTCAGTCGTAGATTAGTAATACTATTTGCTTGAATGTGTTGCAAACAATGTATTTAATGGAATAGTCTACTTTAGCAGCAGCTTAAATGAGGGAGAGAGCGAAGGTCATTTAGATTTTATCATAAAGAGACTTTTAGAAACGGTCAAACTTGTTGCCATCAGGATTCTACATCTCAAAATGGAACAAAGAGGAATTAAGCACAGCGAAGGAGTGGGAAATGTTCCAGGAGTATTGGAGCAAGTACAGTGGATGAGGCAGTGGATAAGCGAGTGAATTAGTTCGTGAGTGAATGAGGCATTGGGCATAGTGAGCGAGGGAATGAATACAGTGAGCGAGGAGAGTGCAGTGAGGGAGTGTACAATAACTAATAAGTAAAGAAGGAGGTACATTGAGTGAGGAAATATGACAGGATGAGAATAAGGAATAAGGGCACAGTCCAGCGAGGGAATGGATACAGAGAGTGAAGGCAGTGCAGTGAAGGAATGGCTTCAGTGAGTGATGGCAGTGCAATGAGACTGGCTACAGTGAGTGAGAGCAGTGCAGTGAGGGAGTTATTACAGTGCGTAAGAGCAGTGTAGTGAGGAAGCGGCTACAGTGAGTGAGGACAGTGCAGTGAGGGAGTGGCTCCAGTGAGTGAGGGCAATGCAACGAGAGAGTTACTGCAGTGAGTGGGGGCAGTGCAGTGAGAGGGTTGATATAGTGAGTGAGGACAATGCATTGAGGGAAGATATTGCGGAGAGGAAGTGGCTACAGTGAGTGAAGGCAGTTCTGTGAGGAAGTGGCTACAGTGAGTGAGGGCAGTGCAGTGAGAGGGTGGCTACAGTGAGTGAGGACAGTGCATTGAGGGGAGTGGCTACAGTGAGTGAGAACAGTTCTGTGAGGAAGTGGCTGCAGTGAGTGAGGGCAGTGCAGTGAGAGGGTGACTACAGTGAGTGGGGGCAGTGCAGTGAGAGAATTGCTACAGTGAGTAAGGACAGTGCATTGAGGGAGCGACTACAGTGAGTGAGGGCAGTTCTGTGAGGGAGTGGCTGCAGTGAGTGAGGGCAGTGCAGTGAGAGGGTGACTACAGTGAGTGGGGGCAGTGCATTGAGATAATTGCTACGGTGAGTGAGGACAGTGCATTGAGAGAATTGCTACAGTGAGTGAGGACTGTGCATTGAGAATTGCTACAGTGAATGAGGACAGTGCATTGAGGGAGTGGCTACAGTGAGTGAGAACAGTGCATTGAGTGAGTGGCTATAGTGAGTGAGGGCAGTTCTGTGAGGGAGTGGCTACAGTGAGTGAGCGCAGTGCAGTGATGGAGTGGCTACAGTGAGTGAGCGCAGTGCAATGATGGAGTGGCTATAGTGAGTGAGGCAGTGTCTGAGGGAATGAGGTACAGTCGGTAGGCGAGGACAAGGAGAGAATTAGTACTGTATAGACCTTTCTTAATGAGCTAGGGTGATCACGTGATTCTCGAGCTATTTTTGGATTGAGGGAGCGTGGTAACTTCCGGTTTACCTTGTTTCAATATAATGGAAGAGAGAAATCTTCATTTGGCGATGAGACATACAGTTTCGGATATGGATACATAGTGAAATTGCGCAACACAAGTTTGGGGAAGAGAAATATTATCAAAGAATTGCTCTATTCCCATGCCCTATGTCCTGAAACACTCGTAAATTGATTTTAATAATTGAATTTTAACTACCTGGCAAGAAATTCATTTGCACAGTGTGGCTGCAATTTCTATGTTGTCCAGTTTGATATCAATTGACCTGAAACAGTTTTCTGGGGTCCCTACTCATATTGGCAATTTACAGACACTTGAAAACTTCATCGTAAGCAATATTGTGTAATGTAAGATCTTTGCATCGATCAGAGCTAGCCTCGCTTCGCGAAGCACAACAGTTCCTAGCCATGTGTACTGGTCACTGGAAGTGAGTGTACCACCGTTCCTGCTCATGAATATTCCATGAGAAAGGTCTATGGGGTTAAGAATGAGGCAATGATCAACAAAGATCCGGAGAAATCTGAAATAGGCATATTCATGATGTGAGCTGAGGGACAGGTTAGGGCACAGAGGTGTTAAAGTGAGAGATGAGGCGCAAAAAGAAAAACCGTTAACACAGTGAAAGAATGAACGCTAGTCTATGGTAGAGTAGACAGGTACCTTTCCTGCCGTTTGTGTTTTTACATATTAATGTGGATTATTAAAAGTATAGGTCTGCCTTGGTAACGACATTATTGCTATTATTTGTGTGAACGGTACGTAATCCTTTACTTTACTACTGAGAGCAGACAATGCCTTTTGAAACTAGCAGCGCTTTTCACAGCGTCCTCAATGTTTGACTGAAAGAGCACTGCAGGAGCATTGCAAGGGACATAACTTGAAAATATGAGTAAGAGCATTATTACAGTAACATTAAGCTTTTCATAGTCAGCTCCTTTCTTAAATCCACTTAACATGAACTTTTTTAAGACACAGATGACAAATTTTTACACATATTGCCTGCCTGCCTGCCTGCCTCCCTCCCCACCCTCTACCCTCCATTCACTGCAGATGACTAGTTGCGTCCCTGACTATTATCATGCAAATAATTGCTGTTATTGTGGAATTCACTTTTTTTCAAGAGCATAATCGCTTGTATGATTGCATAACCAGCACCTAAAGACACCTTTTTGCTACAGTACACTTCGTGTTTTATCACGCTGCGGAAAAGGCTGGAGGACAGGGGAGGGGATGGGGGGAAAGGATGACCAACAATTGCCGTACATTCATCAAATCAAGATGCTACCCTCACTCATTCTTGTCAGCTTGAGAGCTTTTTCTCGTGTTTGCTTTTCCCTCCTCTTTCTCTAAGGCAACATACAAACAAGAAGACTAGGCTACCACCTAATTGGCATGATATATCTGTCACTCTATACGTCTGTCACTCAGATGAAATAAGAATAACAGTTTGAAAAACATTCCATGACGGACATTGTGCACCGTCGTAGAATGCCATAAATAATCCGACAGCAGTGCACAAAGCTGCAGAATACCACACGACACGGTATTACATCACATACCACACCACACCACACCACGCCACGATACGCCACACCACACCTCACCACGCCACACCACACCACACCACACCACACCACACCACATCACTCCACACCACTCCACAGCACAGCACTGCAAAGCACAACACTGCAAAGCACCCCACATCACACCACCCCACCACACCACACCACACCACACCACACCACACCCACCCCACACCACATCACCCCACATCACACCACATCACAGCACACGACATCACAATTGACTACACTTAGCCTCATCTCATCTCACCACACCTCACCTCATTAAACCTCACTTCACCACACCTAACACAAGCTCACCTCATNCACATCTCAATGCATCTTACCTCCCCATGCCTCATCTCACTCAATACCTCACCTCTCCATACCAAACCATACCATACCACATCACACCACACCACACCACACCACACCACACCATCTTGCCTCACCATACCACACTACACACACATCTCAACGCATCTTACCTCCCCATACCTCATCTCACCCAATACCTCACCTCTCCATACCAAACCATACCATACCACATCACACCACACCACACCACACCACACCACACCACACCACACCACACCACACCACACCACACCACACCACACCATATCACACCACACCACACCACACTATACCACATCATACCACACTAAACTTCACAATACACCTCACCATGCCTCACCATATTGATCTTGCACAAAACCATAGCCCTTCCTCTAAACACCTAAACACACTTTCTCATCCATTGAGCCTTGGGCAGCCCTCTCATCCACTCATCCAACCTTGTGAATCCCTCCTATTCCTCTGGTCTCCTGGGCTGAGGTCGTGAAAGATTCTTCTCTATTTGAGAGTGGTCTTAACATTTAACACCATTTCCCCCCTCCCCCCCCTCCCATCCCCCTTCTGGGATCATACTTTTAAGACTCAAATATCGGTCTTTTGGGTTTAAAAGGATTAAAGCCATAATTTATGACTACTTCTTTAAACATTTTGACACTGCTCATTTTATCGTGCCTATATTTACTTCTGATTTCGTATGTTTTTTCCCCTTATATTTCAGAAAGGCCTGAGCGAAGCCAGGTAGGCATTTGACTACTTTTTGTCAACAGTCATCTAGTACTGCATTTCATTACCAACATTAGCACCGTCAGAAAGGGCGACATATTATAGTTGCTGTACTGTTAATACTGCTGCTTAAATTGCTGATCAGACTGATACTACTTTTACTACTATATTGCACCACCGCCATTGCTTCTATATTACTGTTACTACCATGACAACACGACAGTAACAACCCTTTGTTGCACTTTGTGTTACAGGCATTCTCACTGCCAGTCTTCCATAAACAACTTCACCCCATGTTACGGAAGAGTACCACCGGTACTGCTAGCATAGGCTGCTATTTTTTATTGCTGCTACTACGACATTGCACCACCACAGCTTCTACGACTGTAACCGCCAAGGCTCCACTTTGACAATAGCGAGGAACTTTCGTACAGCTACTACTGCCTATAGCCACTTTAACCACCGATACTGCTATCGCACTACTATCACACAGCCTGTGAACATAATGCTAGGAACACTGCGACTGCTATCACGTCTGCTATTGTGAAGAGGTCTTTGACTCCTATTCTCACTGTATCTGCTACTTAGCCCTCTCCTTCTATTACTACCAAACCATCACTGCTTTTCACAGAGCTGCAGCATTCACCACTCTCACATATCATTGCAAAGCAAAAAATTAAATTGACACCTCATTACTTTGCTGCTGCTGCTATTATTACTATACGTACTTCTTCTACTAGATTATTACTATTACTACTGCAATTACCATTACTACTACAACAACTATCATGCTACAAACATATACATAGCCATCTAAACTGGCATACCATACCACGCAACACCATATCCTTCTGCACTACACCACATCACATCATACTTCATCTCACCATATCACATCTCACTACACTTCATATGTGACACTATACCACATTATACTACGCCACACCACACTACTACACACCACGCCACACCACACCACACCATATCTCACCAAACCTCATGCCTCATACTACTACAGACTACTGCTAACAATTACAATCATATTTTTTTCTTTCCATTTGCCACAGTATCTTCATAAACAACCTTAATTATTTTACTGGAAGAAACACTGTCAGCTACATCATCACAAATGTTGAAACTGACTCTCTCTCTCTTCTCTCCCCC
>JAWQUT010000074.1:230288-246294 GCA_033807755.1 Ellobium chinense
CCTTTAGTCTTTGGTACTGAAGACTGGAATGTAATACTACTGTATATAAATAATAACTTGAGTTTTTCTAAATCGTTTCTACTTCTTCATTGGTTCGTGCAGTTGAATGTCCTAGCAATTTAATAACCTAAAGAAAAAGTGGACTGCTTCACAGAAAACAAGAATTAGCCTTTTTTCACATAATATTTTAAATTTTTGTCATACGCAGATTATGACAAAAGTTGAAATCATTTGCTGCAAAACAAACTCATATTGATTGCACTAAGACTAGTCTAAGTCAGGATCCGGAAGTGATTTCTTGTTGATACGATGTTATTTGTGAGTAATGCCCCATGGTTATTGATACTGAAATTTTGTTTATTATGCAACCTAGTGAATTCTTGTGCCTATACCGTAAACTGGTTGACTTTATACCATACTATTGTTTATTGACCTGATTTTCTCGTAGTTGCATCGCAAGTTAGAAGTTGCAATGGAATTTGGAGTTGATAAGCCTAGTAACTTTTATTCAATTGAAACATAGCATGAAAAAATAGAGATCTGGTTCTGACTCTGTGTAGTCTGGAGATTTAGTCTAGAATTTGTCCAGATCTAAGCTTGTTCTAGACTAGATAAAATAGATAGGTTTACCTGGAATAAACCTAGAATTTAGATAAAATAAATTCTAAGTGTAGTCTAGACTATAGTCTAGGTCTTTGTGTGTAAGTGTTAAATTGTAAGGCATCAAATTTGGCAGCAGAAGGATTGGATCACAGGTGTCCAAATTTGATGTTGTGCTCTGTACCTCTGGGCATAACAGTCTGAGTCTGCAGCCATGTAGGCCTAAGCACACTGGTGTGTATTCCTATCCCTCTCCATTACCCTAAGCCTGTTAACAAAGGCCGATGCGCTATAGGTATGAAGATGCCTGTGTTTGTTTTTGCTATAGGTTATAATAAGGTTTTACACCTCTCATTAACTTATCAAAGGGTCCCAAGTCAAAGTACTTTCCACACATGTTGTTTAAATTTTTTAAATTTCTTCCAGATTTTGACACAAAAAAAATTGCCCCTAAGCCACTTAGATTTTGAGAATTTGGGCAGTATAGCAGCCTACCTAATATTTTAGGCCTTTTCACTCAATAAACAGGGTAACCTTACCCACCTAGCAACAACCACAAAGTTTACTCTTCAGTGGCTAAACCTCACCTGCTGTGAGTCTATAAATGTATCTCCACTCATAAGCCTTTGCAATTCAAATCCACCCCTTTCTCCCCTCCCCATGACCAGTTTTCTGATTTTATAGGGACTATTTAAAAGTATATTTTTATGCCAGGTGCTACCTACAAGCATTCTGCCATCACAATGTTGAATTGAACTTGGCCATAGTGTTGTTTTGGTTTAGTGCTAGTTTGTCAACAAAGATGAAGAAAATGTATGGGAATTCTAAATTCTTATTTCATTTTGTTTCAGTGGTTCTTTTGTTTCAATAATTTTTATTTTAAGTGTTGTCTACTTTACTTTTGTAATCAGCCAGGAAGATCAGGTCTGCAAACATAGAACTAGCAAAAACTAGACAAAATTGTATAGGTAGGCTGTATTGCATCACTTAAGTGTCTTAAGTCTGCTACAATAAAATATGGTTTCTCTCAGTACAGTCATTGCCATCTTAATTTTTAATAATCATTCAATAAAAAAATGGAGAAAGATAAGTGAGTGCTTTAAGTTGGATTGACCTCCATGTGACATTTAAGAAATAATCTGAGCCATATGCAGTGATAGCAAAGTCTGGCATAACTGATATCAGTACCATTAAAATATCAAAAAATTCAACGGGCCTAAGGAGCAACAAATATGCATGAATACCACTGTGACACTAACAGCTTAGGTCTTCTATTCGTACGCACCATGCAGCAGCACCATTCACATTGCTGAACAGTTTCATCAGGTCACAGTGTCACTCGCCAACAACTGCCAAAGGCATGTATCGTTTGTTACAAAAACATGTGTAACAGTACTGGGGGAGCTTTTCACCCATGTTAGATTCTATTTTGGCAAAATACTGAAGAATTTGGAAGCCCGACATTTAGAGTTGTCTCGAATTTGTAGAATTCAAAATGTTGACTTCTTACTTTTTTCTGGCACTAAAAATGCTCCTCCCTCTTTTCTCCAGTATAAAACTCAAACAGACAAGTTCATTTTATCTCAGTGCACCAGGACACACTTTTTTTTTTTTTTGAGGAAATGAGAAGCACTTTTATGGAGTCAAACCCATTTTTATTGATCTGATCGTTTCACGAGGTCAAGCAGGTTTGCCCTACTGAGCTCTTCGCAGAATTTCCAAGAAAATTGGCTGAAATGACCGAATGATAAATGATAATGCTCTCTACAACACAACAATAATGATGAAGCCGTGCCCCTGTGGTCCTGCCTAAGAAATTCCAAACTGCCTCAGGGTACATTTTGATGTCTTGGAGGAAACAAAAAAAAAAAAATAGCTGTAAATGGTGTTGTGAGATGGTGCATCCTCCTATTCTGTTGCTGCAGTTTGGGCTATCTGAATATGCTTTTGTTTAGAATGCAAGTACATTTGTCATAATTAAAGTTAATGAAATGAATTAATCATATTCCCATGGTTCTTCAGTTTCAGCCATCTGTGTTTGTACATCTTCGTGGGACAACTGACAGACCAATGTATGATGGAGACGGTGAGAGTGAGTACTGGACTGTGGCCTAGTTGATAGTTCTGTCATCCTCTACATTTGTTCTCTCTTCCCTCTCTACTTACATACTCATGTCCCACCCCTTTGCTACTTTGCTGTGTCCAACAGCTGCCGCATTACATATTTCTGAACATTTGTGACCACAGTTGCAATATTGCTCCTATTATTTTGTAATCTATTTAGTTTATCTTCTGTGACACCAGTCAGGAGAGAGTGGCAATAATGCAAACAGGACAATTTTGATGATATTACTAATATAATGATATTACCTTGTCACAACCAGATGCTTAAGTATGATGGCAGTTTGAATGTTGAAAGTTTTCCATTCCTGTAATTTTACTGAACCTAAAGCCAAAACTTCAGCCCTAAAGTGATGATGAGGCCTTCCCAGTTTCTCCTGGCAACCAAAATCTACAGTCAGGAGAGAGTGGCAATAATCCAAATAGGACAATATTGATGATATTACTAATATTAATGATATTACCTTGTCACAACTAAATGCTTAAGTATGATGGCAGTTTGAATGTTGAAAGTTTTCCATTCCTGTAATTTTACTGAACCTAAAGCCAAAACTTCAGCCCTAAAGTGATGATGAGGCCTTCCCAGTTTCTCCTGGCAACCAAAATCTACACATAAGCCAGAAGGGAAAACTAAAGAAATAATTGGACAAAGGTGTGCAGAATTCAAAATAAAATAAGGCACCCTCTACAATAATGAAATTATACGTTGATGTTACATATTTGTGACATACAATGTATTCTACAGATCTCTCTTTCCGCTGGGCCAAACCAACAGACCGCTCCCTTAGCCGGTTCTTTGATTTCCTTCCCACCACGAATGTAATTTCAAGGATTAGGATCAAACAGGACGGAACCTACATGGTTTATTCCCAGGTTGTTGTCCATGGGAGGCGAAGCAAGTAAGTGTAGGTGTGGCTAGGAGAGTGTGAGTGAAAGAAAATAATTTGAGAGAAAGAGAAGCAGAAAAGAAAGACTGAGAGACCCTTGGCATTTTGTTTAATCTGTGAGGCTACATAGCTGTCCCATTGGCATCAGTATTGTCATTAATGGCATCGCCAGGCCATCTTTCCTGAAAATTCCATAACATGGAGATATATTGGCCTTTTATCTTACCAACTCTTGTATTGACCCACAAATATTTGTTTCTTGTTAAATAGTCAGCTTAATTGCTACTTCCATTTAAATCAGGACAGGTGTCAGATGCTAACTTTTTTACATATATAGAAATCAGTGGGGAGGAATGTGAGCTCAGTCGGATAATTGTTTTTGATTTTACATATTATTTTTAGGGAAGTGTGTCCCCAGGAATTTTACAATATTACTGTGTAGAAAGGCCGAAAAAAACTACACAAGAAATTTCCTGTCCCTGCGGGGAATCGAACCAGGGTCTCTCAACTTGCAAGTCTGAATGTGTTACCACTACTCTACAGGGACAATAACTTCACAGCAATTTAATCCTTAAATATCTACTGCCTGAATCTGTTCCTATTTCTGCTTGTGAGCCTAGTGTTCACCTATGACCCTAAAACACTTCCCGACTGCTCACAAGTGGCTCATTGAATCTTCACTTACTCACATTTTCTAAGCTTCCAAGGTGTTGTGATTGAACTTTTCTCATTTTCACTTTGCCCAGACTTTTTCATAATGTAAATCATTGTAAATTATTTTCTTTTTCAGTGTCCACCCACATTCGTGTGCACATCGAACTATTCGGAAGCATGGGGAGGGTGAGGAAACACTTATGAAGAGCCTTGTCACCCAGTTCAATCTGTGAGTGAAACTAGATGGCACAGTTTGTGGCATTCAGAATGTCTTCTTTAGAATGTTGATGTTTAGTAGAAGTGGCATTTTCATAGACTGGTTTACATTCCTCAGACAAAGCTATCGTAGCACAGGATACTACTTCACTCAACATTTAATTTTCAGGGAAGAATTACCATGCTGGACAGTGTTTGGCAATCAGTCTGTCAAATTAATATTTTACAGGTAAACATAGGAAAGTTTGGCTGAGCATTTAATTCACCTGTGGATGTGTAATTAATGGACAGCTTATATAATTGACAGTGTTTTCCTTCTCAGTATGCCATTCTTGATTTCAGCTGTCACATGTTTCACCTTGCCACTAGAAGGCATAGTTTTATTTTTACAGACTGTGTATTTGAGGTTTTTTTTTCTTTGAAAAGGGCATAAATAAGTAAAAAAAAATATCACTGACAATGGTTGAATGATTTGATATGGGAGTGGATAAGATTGTAACAGATTCTTTGAAAACCGTTAAATATTTTGTGTTTTGCAACATGATTTTCTGGTATGGTGGAAGCTTTTCATTGAGTTAAATCAGGGAAAATGATTGAGAAAGAAAGTAGGATATGCAGGTAAATGTCTTTTGGAAGACTGTTGGCAAACTGTCCTTAGACAAACAATACAAACATTGCAGTTATATGTAGTCTCCAAATATTACCATTTAGAGAATGGTCACCAGCCCATTACGAATAAATATGCTTTCTTTTTTTTTTACTTCACCATTATCATTGAGATATCATAATATCCCTCTTCTTTCAAGTTGCTTAATCAGTCAGGTGTTTCCCAGAAGTGACATTGTCAAACTAATGAAGATACTTCCAATCTGCAGTTCTGTTTATCACAGAGGTTTTGCCTTGCACTAGCAATTTCAGTTCACCCACCATCATTCTACAAGAATTAAATGTTTTGTGTTGTATTATGCACCTCATAAGTTAGATGGAAACTAAGCTCCTCTGAGTAATTGTGTGTATAAATGCATCACTGAATGAAGGAACAAAAGAATGACTGAATGAATATTGAATGAGAGTTACAAGCAAATTAATTTAGCTAGGTAACTTACTGGATTTACAGGTGATGGAATTGATGACACAATTACCGAGTTAAGTGAGTGGGTTAATTGATGAATGAGTGGAATGATTGCATGAATGAGTAGGTGAGAAGAGTGGAATGAAGACTAGAGAGACTTAGCAAGCAAGTAATTTACTCTGGTCATACATTTTATTTTTTACAGAGGCTTAAATTTCTCGGATTCAGGAAGTAATGTTGTATATCCCTTGGACAGTAAACTGCAAATGGGTGTATTCAGACTGCAGGCTGGAGATGAGTTGAGGGTGGGTCTCATCGAACACTGTCATAACCACAACTACTACATGGATGCTGAGAATTCTTACTTTGGACTGCTGAAAGTTGGAATGTGATACCTTAAAATATACTGTGACTCAAGAAATTGTTAGTTCCTCACTGTCATGACAGGCTAGGGATGAATGGGTCGTGGCACAGAAATGTCCCAGTGCCCATTTCTTAATAACACATGCAGATGAAAACATACGCACCTCCTGAGGGCTTACAGCTTTAATCTCAATACTTACCACTGTCATATGCACATTGTAGAAGATATTATTATGGAGTCCAAAATACCAAATAGTAAATGAATTCAGTCACATTGGGTATTACACAACCTATTATGTTAATGATGTCTTTTGTACGTGTATGTTCTGTGTGATTGGAAATGAGTATTTGTGATGTAAGAATCCCCCTTCCCGTGTTTTAAATGAAAAGATATATTTCTGTTGATCTACGATTCTTCATAGAGACACACCCAAAACAGCTGGTCAGTTTACATCAGCAAGAAATGAAATGTCCTTGTTAGTCCTAGAGTTAATTCCTTACATTTCTGTAATTCTCTCCATTAAGTGTGAAGACTGTCCATGGCCATCTGTTGCAACTTAGAGAAACAAAATGGAGCCCTTTAGCTGCTCTCTACCAGTGGTGATGGGGCTCCAATTACTCTGCTAACAAAAGTTTTTTTAAACATGATAGCCATCGTGCCTTAACTGATTGCGTGACGCTTGTTAATACCAGCATCCCTAGAGACACCAGCAGCACTGCCATTCTGTAGAGAAAGCAGAAGTGCCCTACAGTCTTTATGATTATCATCACCACCACTGCCTTTTGTAGAGGCATGTAGAGAATATGTTTTCTCTGTTGAATGAAGTCAAATACAATTCAGTGGATGACATAACATAGGATTAGTAGAGAGAGTAGCCCAAGTAAATGATTTTCATAATCATCTGTCCTCATATTATAAATTACAAAACATGGTATGGCAGCATATTGGCTCCTTAACTAATTCAGTGTGATTATTACATCTCAGAAATACAGAGACAGGAAATATATTGAACAATCAAAAAAAAAGAACACAGGGAAAGACTGGTTTATCACCATCATAAATCTTACATTTGTAATTATCCTATATACTGTAAATAATGTGTAAATACATCACTGCCCATCAAGTCCAGACTTGGCATCTATCTAGACCAGACTGTGTTTCAGCAGTAAATTCAGCTATTTTGACATAAGTGGTTGCACACAATCATGATGAAATCAATTTGTTATAACATGATAAAGACTTTCAGTTTATGAGCTCTTCATGAATTGTGTTTATGTTGTCAGAATCAGCTTGAAATTTCAAACAAAATGATACCAGTATTGGCCTTTGATGTCACTGTTAGTGAAGATGAATGGAATTTCACATCTACCTTAGTATATAAAGATCTGATAAATATGTTACAGCTAGAAAACTAATACTTCAGCTGTTGTGTGCATCTTAAAGTATTTCACTTCACATCATGCATGTTGTGTTTGAAGTATGCAAAGTTCCATCCATGCACCTTACACACTTTGTGCATCTGAAGAGTACAATTTGCAAATAAATCATCTCCAACATCAGTTATATGATACTGGGTCTCATGGCATGAGCAGATAGTTTACAAACTGCTTATGGCGCACATTTGTAAATATTAGCTGAGATGTAAAGTGAGAAAAAAAAATTTGTAAATGGTAACTTCAGCTATTTTATCCATTCACTTTGCCTTCCGGTCTTTCTTTACACATCTAATCAAGAATCTATTTGTGTGTATACCAATATTATTTGCATTGTCCTGTTTTTAACATACCATGTTCAGTACATATGTATTAAGACTGTCAGCTGCATATATAGTCAGCTAATTGCAACCCCTCAAAAACATGGATAAAGTTGTGATTGAAAGATGTTAGATTTCTGTGCAATCTCCTTTAAATAGAAAACATAGTATTCTAATATCCGCAAATGCGATGAAGTGCAAGATGTGATTAAATGGAGTCATGTGCACCTCTGACATCTTCTGACAAGATTACTGAGTGATATTCATTAAACAAGAGAATAACATTTCTAAACATTTTTTCTACGGTGTCTTACCACTTTTTGCTGCCGATTGTTAGGGCAGAGAGCAAGATTATACTGGATTTTTCTCACTGTCCCAGTCCATGGCATTCAAAGGCATTCAAACCATACTTTTTTTTCATACTAATGTTGTGGATTGCTAATGGTGTTGGTACCCAGCCATAGGATTTAGCTCAGACATTGATCTTAGGCTGTACCTAGTATCTTTTTATTGAGTGCCCTGATGAAACATGAGCTGGGTGTGTACAGTGGGATGGCACCAGCTAAGGGTGTTGAGGGCTGTCTCTGCAGTGCTGAATGCTGACACTCGTTTCATATGCATACATTTGAGGGTTAGTGGAGGAGGGGATAACCATTTACAGGTACTGGTTCTGTACTTGATGATCTTGGGTGATACAAAGAGCTGAGACTCCGTGTTAATTCTGTTATTTTGTTGATGCCCATTTCTCATTTTGACTTTATGGAACAAATACTAATGTAGTTACATATTTGGCAAAAATAAACTTGAACGGCTGAAGCTGATCAGTGTTGGGCAGTGGGGTTGGTTATAAAAAAAACTGGATGTCACCAGCTGATGCAGTATAAATAAATAAATAATAAATAAATAAATACGACTTTATTTACCCCGTAGGGAAATTGTTTTACAATGTCATACAGTGTTAAACATCTCATTCATAATACAACACATATAACAATACACATCATACATGTAAATACATAATATTACAAATGAAATGCATAACAAAGTCATTGTTGGTCGCCAACGGTGCAGCGCCCTGGTCCCCCCAGCTCTAAAGCCAGGTACTCATTTACACCTGAGTCGAGTGAGGAAATGGAAGCGAAGTGTCTTTCCCAAGGACACTACAACGTACACCGCCCAGCTCGCGAGTCAAACACGTAAACCTTAGACTTGAAAGTCTTCAGTTTCTGAGTACGACTCACAAACTGCATGGCCACGCTGACATGGTGTGTTATCTGTTGCCTAGGCATAGTAAATTAGATTTGCCATTGCATACTTTTTGTTCTTGCATTGGTCAATCTTCAGACATTTGTGAACAGTCAAATTTTGATCAGACATATTGAATAATATTCTGTTGCATATATTTCTGCGTTGATTTTATTTTCAGACAGTTGCAGAAAATTCCACTCTTGAATCATTGCAATTGGTGTTCATGGTACATAATATATGTATATATTGCAGTGGGTGTTACAAGAAATATCAGCACTTTTTTTTAACTAAAGGGAGCTGAATTTTGTCATTTTTGCCAGACCTCAGATGCAATTCTCCCATCATACCTGCATGTCATGCTGAAACAATAGGAGGAACCAGGGCTTATTATGATACATTTTGCATCAAGGAAATTCTAGTCCTTACAAATGCTTTCTAGAAATTTTGACAACAGTGGAAATGTTTTTACCTACTAACTGGTCATTTGAAAATGGCAGAAGTTGGCCAACTAGTTAATTGCATCTGCTTAATCATAAATTTAAAGTAAAAAAGAGTATTTCTTTATGTTAAATTTGAAAGTCAGCAATATTTCCTAGTTGCCTATTCCACTTTTATAGCAGCTTTTTCCATGCTTCTGTGGAGTTATGATTAAATGGATTCCACTTTGAATTTGACATAGCAGTACCACAGACATAATGATTATGAACTTTCATATAATGTTCTTCTAGAGGACTTGCAAGAAAAACATGTTGTGTGATTTATTCTGTGATCTCGTTTGCTGAGACTGTTTTACCATCTAGATTTGAAAAGTGATTTCCAAAACTAGGGAATCAATTTTTTTTTTGTGGCTGAAAATGAGTTAGGGATGGATTCAGGAGAAAAGTTTGGTATTTATTCATTCAAACGTAACTGACTAATATCTGGATTTCTTCCAGAAGTTGTGAAAAGTTACAAAAATATGTTTCTTACAAGTAATAATGATTACTCGCTACATTATTTCAATTTCTTTCAGAAAATGCACCAACTAGGATTTGAAAATTTAACTACTCTCTCAGTAGTGGAATGGAAATGTTCTTTTATAATACTTTCTTCAGTAATAGGAGGGAAACTGCTTTTAGCATGATCTGTCTGTCTAGTCATGACAAATTTAGATCTGAGAGCATGGATGCTTCAGAAATTATTGAAAAGTCCTGAATGCAAAAATGATTTATGATGGTGTTTATTCTTTTTCACATGTTATACATGTACATACATACTTTGATACATTGACATAATCATAAGTTGTAACCTTTTCAAATAGAATTTTGTTCAAGGCAAGTCCATGCAAGGAAGACTACTGCAAATTATATTTGATGTGAGAGTTTCTTGCCCCATTACTTAGTTCTTTCCCTCCAACTATAATAACGGCACATCGAGCTTCTCCGCATTCACCGTTGTAACGCCATGGTAGGACCAGTTCTCACTTCACTCTTCACTCCTATACGCTGAGCATGGCGGTAGATTATATTCACAGCCATGTGATGCATTGGTCAAGTTTTGCAGCCTGATGTCAACCGGTCAGCCAGCAGGTAACATGCAGGACAGATGTTATCCATAACAATTGGCACGCAGGCGGTGGGAGGCTGGACCCAATGCACCTTGCACTACTAGAGTAAACTATACACAGACTGTAGTAACATGTTCAAGTTTACCCTTTAGCCCCCCCCCCCCCCCCCCCCCCCCCCCCCCCCCCNTCAAGTTAAAATGGCTAGTTCAGTTTTAATTGGTTTGGCTTTTCTTTCTCTGTCATTACCTTGAAGATTATCTGCTCAATGGATTACCTGCATCTCAAAAAATCTTCAGCTTCTCCATCAGATATGAATAGCAAAGGCTGTCTATACTTGCATGAGATACTACCTTATGTTAATCGGAGTTTGATGTTACTAATATTGTAAAAGTGCAGTTTATAATGTTACATTGATAACAGTAGGTATTTCTTGCAATCTGCAGATGGTTTTAATGTCATTGATGCAAGTACTGTTCTGGGGGATCCAACTATGAAATCTTTCTTGCTGGCTATATTATCTGAATGTTATCATTGATATGAAGTTATCTATTGTGAAATGGCTGAAATTTTTGTACCTGACAACAAAGAACTTCTCATTATAATGCCTTTGTACATCAACACAGTCAAACATAATGGATTCCTTGGTTCATTTTGTCATATCCACACTAAACTCCCACCTCATGTCCTCCTCCCACTCTCACTCTTTTCCACTCTTTTCTGCTGCATTGCCTACATTTTTTTCCTGCCTACCTTTATTTCTTTCTTCCAACCTAGTAACCAGGAGCAATGACAATCAAAAGTCCTACCAGAGCAGTAACTTGGAAATTTGTCATTTTCTCACTCACATTTTGCAAGGGATACAGACAGTGAGCAGTTTCCTATTGAACTTTTTTGTAGCAGCTTACATGTTATAAAGTAAAAACCATGGTTTAGTAACCTTATCAAGTTGTTCAAGTTGTTTGTTGAATTTTGTGTGCATGTGATTTCAGTGTAAGAAATTGTCTCACCAGGTTGTAAGTTTCATATCCATCTGATGTAGTCGTGAGACTCTCTCAAAATGGGCTTGGGTTAGTGCTAGGAGCAGGATTAGGAAAGGGAAAAGAGAATCCCTGAATAATAATATTTAGGGACTTATCCTTGTTCTTGATACAGTACAAAAACAGACCATATGCATCAAAATCACAGTTTCACAGGAGGCCAAATCACTGTTTGCATTGCCTCATATTAGCAGTGAATTAATAATGTATAGCACTATTGTCACCAACGTCACTATGCGAAATCATAAAAGCTTCAAACCATAAAACCATATGGAAAGATATAGAAGGTACCATACAATACAGAGGTGCCTAAGGGTCAGTATGAACTAACTGTGCATTCAGAATTTTTTTACCCTGAATAGTGAAAAATGGAACAACTTATAGCCAACCCAGGCACAATTTCAGAGTCACAGGATGATACCAAATGGATTTATGACATGTCTAACTGGAGTTGATGATATACAGTACAGTAGAATTCTGTTAACACACATTTAAATGACTGCCAAATTCAGGTTGTAGGAGTTTTTAATCAGAAAGATCAGCATGATTATAGTTTTGATCTAACAAAATGCTAACAGTTGATAAGCAGCATAACCATCCTTTCCCAGCATCTAATCTTTTGACATACCAGCATTAATCAATAATATCCTCCTGTTGCACCTAATCCTTGGCGTGCTACAATTTTGTTGAAATATCAGTGTAAACATATAAATGCATGTACTACACTTTCCCAGAGGGTGTAATGCAAATAACATGGTGCACAGCCTATCATTTAGTGAACAGAAGTTTCACAACAAAATTGTGCACCAAAGTGCTGGATGGTTCATTTTCTCCTTTAAAAGGTGGTGACCTTAGAAACATGGATATCTGCGATAGCACCAGTTATTTGACACCATACATACTTTACCCATGTTTCTCAGCTTAGATACTTTTGTGCATGTTCCAGTGTGGCCGTGGATGTTTGAATCTCTATGTAGACACAAGAAAGGAAATACTTCCCCTTAACAACTGAAACATGTACCATATGATCTAATCTTAGTTGGTGTCATTTATAATTCTGTGTAGGTAGCAAGAAATTCCCGGGCTAAATTTTTGACCCAAATGATTTTTTGTTTTTGTTACTATTATTTGTGCTGTTCTTTGTAAGTGCTATTTTGCTGTTGTGTTTAAGTGTCATTGGTATTTTTGTTCTTATTGCATTGTTGCTGTTATTGTTGCGTGTTGTGTATTGTTACTATTGTTAAAATTGACATGTAATTCTATTAGCATAAACAACTGAAAAATCGGTTAAACAATTCACTGACAAGTCAGCAGTTTTGTAACTACAAATAGCTAGTAGCAAAGATATCTCTTGAATTACAGTTAACTGAGAGAATTCATGGTTTGCTCAGATCTCCATGACAGACACCGTTTCAAATTACCAAATGCATATTGATCTGCTGACTCTATTTAAAAAGCCAACTAGAAAGGAATATAGAACAAATTCAAAACACAGGATTGCGAGTGATACTAGGATACTGCCGGGAAACCCCAATCGATAATGCTATTCATTCTGTTATCTGAATTTGCTAAACGTTGCTGGCGATGTCGTCAATGTACACGTGAAAAGCATGTCAAAGAGCTGCTAAGAGGTTACCAGCTTTGGAGAGGCGGAGGGCACAGACAGAGGCCACTATAAATAATGCCACTGAGAAGGATGGAAGGTACCCTGCCCAAATAAGGCCTACCTTTTATATTTAATAGGTTCTGAACCAAAAAATGGTGAGAGACTTTGAAAATGTTGTGCTTATTGCACTTCCTGGTACTGATACTACATTTATATGGAGTTTTATAACTAATGAAGCATATTTTTAGGGACTTTTTTTCTAAAGATTCTTAGACTGGGTGGAACGGGTCCTTGCCCTTATTAGGCCCGCGTCAGTGATGCAAATCAAATGGCATATTATGGAAATTAAACAAGTATAAGAAGTTTATTGGTCTTTATTTACACTAAGAAGATCAAACAAACAAACAAGGACACAAAAGAATCATCGTCTTCCATCAGTCCAACAAGCTACATGAAACCAGACACCACAACTTTCACAACTTCTCATACCACCTACAATATTCTCACTGTACACTGGACTGGACCGGTCCGGTCAGAATCTTGCTTTTTTGACACTTAACTTTTCCCTTCCCTTTTCCTTTCCCTTTGCCCTCCCATTGCAAGTTGATTTAGGAAACGATTTTGAAACCATAATGACCCCCAGTTCGCATGGCCAGGTGCATGTGCCATTATTCAGATCTGAAAAAAAAAAAAAAAGTTGAAAATAGTGTACTTGTCAGTTTTATAGCAAACTAAAGATATGTTTTGACATTTGGGGTGGGGGTGATGCGTAAGCATGATTGCTTCGTTCCTTATTGCGTTAACATGTTGTTGTTGGTGGAGGGTTTGGGGTGGTGGGAGTGCAGAGTTTTAATATTGGAAACAGTAAAGATTAGCTAAACTGTTTACATAATGACTTCACAGAGTGCTTTTGTCATGGCAAGTAGGCTCGACATTTTCTTTTGGGTAAATAAAATTTGAACAAAAAAAAAACATCTGATCTATCATGGCTTGATAAGGCTCACCCTCTATTTTCAGTAGGTGTTACTAGGGCAACCCTATATTTTGCCATTGTCAAAAAAGTTCTACCAATGGTCGAGGGAGAACAACTTTTGGGTCGTTTCAATATATCTAGAAAGTCTCATGCAATTTAAAAGCAGGTTTTATTAACCTAGAGCAAGCTGTTAAAATTTTTTTTGTCACAAAATGTTTCCCACCGTGTATGTGCGATCTTGCTTTGACCGAGAAAGAGGTGAAGCTGTGAAAGTCAGTGAAACCAAATTTGGTGCATGGTTCGCTTTTTACATTGAGTTGTTATACTTGACAGTATTTTTTTCATTCTTGTGTGTCACGGTTTTGTGGTACAAGCAAGGTGGGCCTTATTTAGGCCTAGGTCTTATTTGGGTAGGATACCTGATAGAGAAGGGAAGTGAGAAGGCACCGTAGCAAGAGTCTTCAAATTTTGGTTTGGGGCCCTCCTAAAGATGCTGTTTCTTCCCTAATCCTGCCCCTTACCCTAACCTAACTCAAGCATACTATGGAAGAGTTCCAGGATTTCGCCAGAATCCTCTACAACATTGTCAAATACCCTTCCCGTCTTACCCTTATACATTGTGCGTGCTGTATACTGTAATCTTTGAATTACTCATTACCGAGAAATAATTACACCCACACACACCCACACACATACACTCTCTCTCTCTCTCTCTCTCTCTCTCTCTCTCTCTCTCTCTCTCTCTCTTTCTTGCTTCATCGGCATTTTCATTTAGTTTTCTCTGTTCACACAGATGCTACCACGCTTGCCGATTTCTTTTCACGATACTTCACTGAAAAAAACATCTAACATTTTGCTGGTTTACATCTCTGTTACGCACGACTTCGTGTTTCAAGGCAGGTGCCATTTGATATCAAAGAGATCAAAGTTCAACTGTCATCATGTCTGTCTGTCATTTCATACGCCTCTCTCGTCCTCGGTATCTATCTCTCAATCTGTTCCTATACCATTGTGTCTCTTGCCTGTCTGTCGGTTAGTTCAATTGTTTGTCCATTCTCTCTCTCTCTCTCTCTCTCTCTCTCTTTCTTTCTCTCTCATCCCCTCTCCCTCTCTTTTGCTCTGCCTTCCATTCCGTTCTCCCCTCCCACCACTCCTTCTCCCCCGTAGGAATGGGAACTATGCACTGGAGTGGCATTATTCATTTTATTGAATGACAGTAAATACTCGTATATACGTAGACGGGCCACCGGCTCCACCACAGGCATGTGTGAATACATAAAACAAATAGTTGACTCAGCTTAACCTCAATAATCTAGGCTGCAGTTTTGTTATCTAGCAAAATACGTTGCACATGTTTTGGTCTTTTTTGTTGATGTAAATCATTGGAAAATCGCAACCCCGTTTTATCACAGCATTTTCTACGCTTTCATGGAGTTGCTTACGTGCATAGACAATATAGCAATCGTATCCTACACTGGTCTACGTTTTAATCAGCACCAGTGCATATCTGCAGCATTTACATCATGAAAAGTAACAAACCTTTGCAGATCACAGTAAACGGTTATCGCTCAGCTTGGGCAAGATTCAGACCTAGAATCGATAATTGCGAGTCCCAGCTCAGCGAATCCTGGGAACTGGCTCCTCGATTGAAACCGATTCCTCCTCAATTTTTTTCTTGCACAGTGACAACTCCATAGATTCGTTTTCATTCAGCTGTGGCATGTTAGAAGAGTCTCGTCATGTGGTGAATGAGAGCCGGACTCGAAATCTGAATCACAATCGTTGCCGGTGTTCCACGTCAAGACCTCTAACCCGTCCCGAGTCCTAGCTGGGTTTATAGTCTAGTTACCATAATTATTATTTTAGGCTAACACTCACGGCTGTGACCAAATTTACCGTTAACTATGGGCTAAATTGCCCCCCCTCCCC
>JAWQUT010000074.1:255372-267870 GCA_033807755.1 Ellobium chinense
AAAAAAAAAATTAACTTATCAAGGGGTTCCATGTGAAAATATTTACCACACATACCATTTAATTCTTCCTTTAGATTTTGATACAAGGATTGACAATGAATCGGGCTGCCTTGTGTTACACAATAAACACAAAACAGAGTAACCTTACCCACCTAGCAACCACAGTAATAGTTTATACTGAAATGGCAAAACCCCAACTATTCAGTATTCAGGATCTTCAAAAGCATCTGCATCTTTAAAAGTCAGATTCATTCCCTTCCCCCTCCCCTCTAGCCATGGCCATTTAAAAAAAAAAATTTAAGACTAGGAGGACTGTTTAAAATTGCATACCGTTATGCCATATATATACATTTGGCATCTACATACCTGAAGGTATACATTATATAAGAAGAGTAAATGCACTAACCAAGGCTGAGGATAGAAGATACATGTAGCAGTGAATATGTTTGTGGCTGCTTCACTTTAGAAAGAGTTATTACAAAGTTTCTAGAAGCCTTGTTTTCTCCCCGAAAGGCGCAATCCTAAAACAAGTCTTGAATCATGAAATCAGATGGGCAATAAGGTTCCACCTAGAATTAAAATTAAAAGCCTTAATTTTACACTCTTATTTCACTGCTCACAAACATTTTTACCATTATGCCTCTGAACATGTCATGGCAACTCTTGATAAACTTTGATTAAAAATATCATCTGTTTATCTGAATTATTATTACCCTCATTTTAAATTTTGACAGATTTGATTAATAAGCAGAAACCACCATGGCACAAATTTAGGGGTGACAAGAGAGGGAAAGAGAGTTGCAGAAAGGAAACTAACAAGAAACTAACAAGTCAGCATAGGTAGGGACATCAAATTTGATTTCTCCCTTGCAAGCAGGGTCGCTATCCTGTTTCTGGCCTTTTGGGGAACATGTAGACCAGCCTGTTTTCATCAAATATCATCAAAACATAGGGTTGCTTATGGTGGCTTTCTCAATCAGATTACATCACCATTTGACGCCGTTTAATGATGAATGTGTTAGGTTCAGGTAGGGAGTCTCTACAACTTTAATTATCAAGTCACTGATAACATTAGGAGCCAAATTCCAGCCATTAATGACTCTTTGTCTAAAGAACATTTTTGCCACACTTCTGTTCTGCAGTATCCTTTCTCTAGCTTCAAGTTGTTTCCTAAAATTTTTGTTCAACTAAACTGAAAAAAGTCAGACATATCAGCATATTCTTCTATCCATGTAATATTTTAAAGATCTGAATGAGGATTCCTCTTTTTCCTCTATAACTTAAAGAAGAGAAGTTTGCTTCAAGTTTTTCTTCACTGGTTTTAAAAGGTACAGTACCAGTGTTTTGAAATTTATCAAATAAATATCGCTTATGTGGAGACTATTTCAAACTGCATGGCCATAAGATACTGCATCTCAAGATGCAATCCTTCAAGACGTGCATAGAAATTTAAACATATTTTTGTTAATAAAGTCAAATGTTCTTTTAATCAGAGTCAACATAACATTTGCTTTTTTGATGGAATTATGTATTTGATTTTCAGAGTATGACTTATTATCATTTCTGTGTTGTGCCTTTTCATATACACACTCAATTACTCTTTCATTCCTCTTTGTTTATTGTGTACATAATTATGTCTTCATTTTCTGCCAGATGGAAACCTTTACATTTAAAATATTGATTCTTGTGTATATTACCTTTCACTCCAATTCATGACATTCTGCAGGTGAGCTGCGAGACTTCTGATTATTTTATCAGCAAAACATCTCTCCCATCTTCTGTCCATCTTTCAAACCACAGACTACATTACACAAAGTAGTTTACAACAGTGCTTATACAACAGTCAGTTTTGCAGAGCAGGTCTTTTACATAAACCAAATGATGACTCACAAGCAAAGCTACATAGCTGCACTTGGGATACTCAATAAATGCAATAAGGACTTGTAATCTTATATTACAGACTTGTGAATCAGTGTTGATGTGTTGTACAGAACTGCCTTAGAGAATGATTACTGTTAATAATATTTAATAATAAAAAAATTAAATGGTACTTGTACTTATAAAAGACCACTGAACTTTTTTGGCAACGTAATCAGTTTCAGAAAGTTTGTTTGGTCAAAAATAAAACAAAACAAAGCAAAAAAATATTATACTGGCACAAGCTAAAAATGCCACATACATGTACAGTGACCATATTTAAACATCTGAATGTCTACCATCAACACTTACATAATTAGGTTCACAGATGATATCATGATCCAAGAACTGATCTCTGAAATTGAAATTTACTATCTCGATGAAGTACCAATACTTGTATAATTCTCCATATCAATTTGAATAAAACAAGAAGTGATTTTTGCCTTAGTAAGAAGTAGTACGAACTGCTCCTTTTTTTTTTTCTTAAGTGAAAATATTTGATTATCTGACATCTGCAATTATTCTGGCCTTATAATCAACAGAAACTTTATAGTGAACTTACTGGTATTGGTCTATAATGATTTTAGTCATGATGCTGTCCGCAAGTAGACAAAAGTTCTGCAGCAAGTATTATAGATTAACCTTGTATTAACATGAAAAGTCAGCACACTGGTTGAGGTTATGTGATCCTTTGCATGGCATTGCATGGAACTTCATATACTTTTAACATATATGTATTTTTCTCTTTCTCATAGGTGAAAAATGTTGAGAAGTTTGCTCATGATATTGTCAGCCTTGGTGGTGGGTGTGGCCATCCTAGGGTACACCCCATTGCCTGATGGAATAGGGGAGCCTTACAAAGCCCATCTGATTCAAGGCGGCATGAAGATTACATGGTTTCTGGTATGTGGTGCACAGTCACAAGACTACTGACTTTACCTGTCTGTCTAAGAATTTAGTGGAAACAGTCTATTCAGTTAAAAAGTTACAGAAATATCCTCCTGCTGTTTTTATTTTCTTGCAGTTCCTTCATTCTTTCATTTCAGTCGTATTTGTATTTCTCCATCCCACATCATTCTTCTGCTCCATTATTTCCTACCATGATGTTGATGTTATTCTTCCTCCTCTTGTCACTTTCATTTCTTCTAATCACTTTCACACTTTTTCTTTCATTCTTTTGTTATTAGACTTAAGTTGTATTCCCTCCACATTCCCAGACTTATCTTATCACCATTTCATCTCACCAGGGTCGTGTTGGTCAGTATTTAGGTTTTGGAAGGTCGATTTTGAATATGAAGTCTTTAACGGCATCACGTTTAGACCGAGAACCAGGCACTGCTAGTTATGGGGACGTTAAGGTTAGTCGTCTGTTTGCCTGTTCACCTGACTATCCAACTGCCCATCTGTCTATCTATGCAGTTATCCTGCCTTGTATCATAGTATATTACTGGGCCAAAATCCAAGTCTAAAGTGTGTTTTTGTGCCAGAATTTTCATTAAAAAAACACATATAAGGCAGGTGTAATATGATACAAGGCAGAGATGAACACTGCATTATGTTTATTGGTGTGTCTTATTTGTTTCATGGCCAGCCAAAATGACACTTTTGTTGCTTTTTATATGATACCTAGTATTGTTATCAAAAGCCTATTTTATATGTTTTCATTGGGTTAAAAACATTTTTTAACCTAGTATTATTATAACCAGATTTTAGTTGTTTGGATTAGCAAGGGGTCAGCTCTGTGCAGTGATGAAAATTTTGAAAAAAATCACAGTTGCGCACCATTCAATTGTATAATGTTCCTGACACAGACTCAGAAATCTTTTCAAAATATTTTTCATTCCCATGTAAAACTAAGATTTCATTGAACAGAAATGATTCCACTTTTGTATTCTGCAGTCAAAACAAATTCCACTGTGGTAAACCCAGATTGCTTGAATGTGATAGCTCAGTTCCTTGTCAAGCAATGTAAGCTTCATTTTGACTCATGGCAAGACATTTATTTGAACCTGTATTGTAACAGATGAACAAATAACATTGAGTTATTAACCCATTGTAACCTGAGTTACCTTCCTACGTATTTCCATCCACTGGAGTTGCCCTCCCCCAAACCCACTGTACACTTCTTTTGATGACATTTTTAGGCACAACCGGGCAAATTTCATTTCAGACCTGTCAAAACAAAAGAGGCAGAAATGATGAAATGGAAACTCTGATACTGTATTCAGATAAACTTGGGAAAAGGTGGACTGCCGTGATTTGTGGTATTGAGTGAGAGTGATTCAGATGTTTTTATAAACCTGAGAGCAATAGGATGAATATATTTGTAGGCTATTGGGCCTGGAGAAGAATTGATTGGTTGTTAACAAATAGCCATTTTCTGTATTGTTTGAGAAATGAATTCTCATCAGGCTTCCGCTCAAACAGTGATAATAATGTAATGGTAAAAGTGAAGATTATGCTGACCTACTTATGCTGATACTGATAATACTGATAAATGATGATCTATCAACAGGTGACAAGAGACAAGATTACTGACATTCCTGTTACCATCTACCAGCCAAAGACAGCGATAACACCATCTCCAGCTGTTGTGTTTTTTCATGGAGGGGGCTGGGTTATAGGCAGTCCTGGTAGGTGGAATGGTGGATAATTAGTGCCATGATAATATAATAAAACAATTGATCATTACTGTCACAATTGATGAAATTTATTGAAATGGTGTAGTTGAATGGCTACAGCATGAGATTAATTATCAAAAGGTCATGGGTGCATTTCCTATCATGGTCAGATATGAAAATGCCTTGTGAAAGAATTTTCTTCATATTTTCCTTGGTCCATTCATCCATAATTGGGCACTTAATAATAGGCATGAAAGGTATTCTCCAAGTGTTGGTGATCAGAGAATGTATAATGTAAATGTAAAATATGCAGGTTTCTCAGGGAGTTTGGAAGGTTATTACATAGTAATGCCTGCTGGGGTGATAGTAATATGATTTTATATGAAGAACCTTTTATGTTATCTGCTATTTTTTATTACTTTTATCAGAATACTGGAGACATGAGTGAGAAAGTTAAAGAATATGTATGTAGTAAGAAATCTTTATAAATTTTGTATCCAGTGATACTAATGAGAATTTTGAGGAAGGTGATGAAATGAATTAGATCAGGATGTTAATGAGAAGTGAGAAAAGGTGACTAGCAAATACAGCAGGACTTCACCCAAATATCCTCATGTATCTGAATATCATGCATAAAGTTTGTAGTGAAATATTTCTGACTCTCTTGTTTTCTAGAGTATATTAACATTTACTCACAAATGGAATATCTTACATATTTGAAATTATGAGCTGAGCCAGTAGTCATTGACTTCATGTGGTCTTACTGTAGCTGAAAGAAAAAAAGACAACAATCTTAATAAATGAGGGAAATGTCAACGAGGTCTGAAGCTGTTAACTATTTTTCATTCCAGATTTGTATGATGAGACCATCTACTATTATGCAAAGACAACAAATTTAATCATATTCAGTGTTGAGTAAGTATTATAATCATGTGAGATACAGCGATGTTGGTGACTTGTCATTATAGATCATAAGTGTCAGTTTATTGTGGTACGGTGAGGCTGGGATTGTATCATTGGTTCTGGGATCTCTTGCAGTTATTCAACTGATCTCTGGCAACTTTTGTGATGAACATTATAGTTATTAACTCTGGTATTGCTGGGCACCTGTGACCCAAGCAGTGCCTTCACCATGTGACTTATTGTAGCTCGTCTTATGATTTTGCCTTGAAGTTTGCCACTCTTTTGAATAAAAGTCAGCGTATGATGAGGAAGTTTCCTGATCTAATCATTTTAAGAGCATAGTGCTTACATTTTTTAATTGAAAATTAAACTATCCAAAGTCCCATTCAAAGAGTTTCGGCACATATTAATCAAGAAAGGGAGCCAGTTTCCCACTGACAATCAGGATATGGGAATGCATCCAGTGGATTAGTGCTTGCCCATTGTGGGGTGGATCTTCTCACTTTTCCTTTAATATGAACTGTTATGGCAAAATTATCACCATTTAATGAAAAACTGTATTGTGTCTTCAGTAGTGCTGAGCAAAATGCCATTACCATAAGGTCACCAAACCTTTAGAGATAGGGCTTTACGAAGAGCTTAACTGTGGAGTCTTTTTTGGGGGGAATCAGGGATCCTACACCCCCAACATAGTTAGATATATGAGTGGCAACCGGTGAAGAAGGAAATGACGGAACAAAAACATTAACATCTTGGAAAGTAACACTGTCTTCCCTATGAAAGACTTAATTTAAGTACTTACCAGTGTCAACACGTCAATCAGAAAGGAGTGGGAGCAAAAAACAAAGTCACCAATGTGTCTGTGTAAAAAAAGCTGTTGTAAACTCAGAGAGAAAAATATACCTCAGATGATAGTCATTTCACTACTTAAAAGTGAGCTTGATTCAAATTTGCACCTATACCTGTTCATTGGCTTTGACTTGTATGTGTGCTGTGGGAGACTTCCCCCAGTAATACCCTTCAGCCAGTTGCAATATGTATGTAGTGCCATATTTATCTTTGACGGAGTTTCCACTTACTTGTCTGCAGCTACCGGATGGCGCCAGAGCACGTCTTCCCTGCTGCAGCTGAGGACTGCCTGAGTGTCACACGTCACATTCTTCGCCATGGAGACCAGTATGGTGTGGATGTCAACAAAGTAGGGGTCTCTGGTAAGTGCAGTGTGATTTTGCACGAATGAGATAGACCCAGTATAATTTGGTGAGACAATATTACTAACGCATCAGGCCTTATTGCCTTCTTTGTGACTATTCAAGTGATATTTCTTGCAGCCAGTCATGATGAAGTGTCTACATATAAAAAAACATATGCTCAAATTTGTGACATTGAGAAAGCCATGAAGTCACAAAAGATGTTATTTGTAGTTGCACTTTTTTGGTGTTTGGCAAGTGACTGGATTAGGTTTTAGATGTAAAAATTCCAAGAAAGCAACAATGATTCAAAGAATGAATTAAAAGAAAGCAACAATGATTTTTGATAATTTTTTCTTGTGATGCAGCTCATGAACACCATTGAGCTGCGCCCAGCACCGCACGCACCGGAGCTCATGGGGAAAGTGCAAGAGAGAAAAATCATCATTTTTTTGCTTAAAGCTGCTTAAAATTGTGGAATGGGAAAGTCCCATCACCCTTCATTTAGAGATTTAGTTAAAATCCATTTGCATGAACTTGATCTGGCAACTTAGTTACCAGGGTCCTGTTCAAGAAACAGAATACTTATTTATTATTTCACTAAATTAGGAACTTAGATATCATACTGTAAAGGGGAATAAAGCCATCTGGTATTAAATATTTATTTGATGTAGAAATAGAGAGTGAAAATCATTTCCACGCGCAAAAACACTGATTTTATGGGCAAATGGTCAGTAATTATGGATAAATTTGAGCTTTTATGAGGTAGATGAGATGGATCATGTAGTATAAAATTATTTAGCAGTTGCAATTTTCTGAGAATTTTTTGTTCCCATTGCATTTGTGACCTCCTGCCACTTAAAGCCATTAAATATCTCAAGCCAGAATAATGCATCCAGTGAAAGTACATATATTAAGCTTTTATGTCATACCGGTGACTTGATTTAGCCAAAAGATGGCTTAACTCATCCCATGCCAATCGACGATATATCGTCGATATACGTTGCCGTGGCTGCGCCAGTCGACGATGTATCTTCTTTTGTTTTGCTACTACTGGTCTGGTTTGAAACTTTTTTGTACTCATAAGTAATGACAACTCTTCCTAAACTTCCTTTCATGAAATCGGTGTTAGTTTTGAGTTGTTGGGTGCAATTTATCATTATAGTAAGAAATAGTACTTTTAGAAAATAGTGGCCTGGCAAAACCGTGGAAAACATACTGGCATAGAATGAGTTAACTCTCGTAGCACAAAGTGATTCAGGTCCAGTCTCCCTCAGGCTGTATGACCATTGTTGCGGAAAATGAGTATTGCACATGTTGTCTGCGGCTGATCAGTTGACACTAGGATGCAAAATTTGATTGCCGTGTTCAGTGCTCAGCAAGGAGTTGTGTATATATTCTGTTGCCTCATTCAGGCACAGTGAGTGGATGGGAGACTTAATTCTATCATAGTATCACAAGGGTTAAGGCTCATTTTGATTGGCTGTAAGATGTAAGACATGTTTTATGCCACTGGGTATCCCACTAAATTCTCTTCTTCATGTCAATAGCTTCAACTTTGTACTAAATTTATGTAAACCCTTTTTCTAAAGCTGAATTTTACATTTACTATGGTA
Organism: Ellobium chinense; assembly: GCA_033807755.1. Lineage (NCBI taxonomy): Eukaryota > Metazoa > Mollusca > Gastropoda > Ellobiida > Ellobiidae > Ellobium > Ellobium chinense. The sequence goes on from JAWQUT010000074.1 coordinate 263,620, forward strand.
TTTCTTTGTGCAGGATGGTGCTAGCATAATTAATGGCATATTTTATTGTTTGTCATGCTGTTGTGCTTTCAGAATTGTGTAGGACTGATATAGGCTTTTCGTAGGTTTATTTGTTTTTGTCATGAGAGCTGTTAATATTTATTATGGCATTTTGCAATAGGGAAACACTGATACATTATACAAAGGTGTGTACTCTAGCTGACATATAAACTTTACCAGCTCCATTCCATACAAAAAGTATGCATGAATCAGTTTCTGTATTTTTTTATTTGAAATGAACCCAAATATCCGGCAGTATAGTAGTTTTAATGGATGAGTATACTGGCTAGACAGCCAGAATACACCTTCCAGATTAGTTTAGCTGGATTGCCTTTTTAACTGAGATAGACATGTTTTTTGCTAGTAATTTCCTTTTACCAACTGTCCATTTGATTTAACTGAAAATAAATAAAACAAAATCTGCAGGACCAAAGACGTATATATTTGGTTTATACAGAGTGATTCAGACTGACAAGCATCAAAACCTACCACATTCATGAAAGGCAAATTTTCAACATGGTGCTGTGAACTTTATCCCTTATATCAAGGCCAGCCCTAAAGTGTCTCATTCAGATTCATTTTCTTCCCTTTCCTTCCTAAGAATTCTCAGGCCTTGGGATAGTGAGATATGAATCTGGGCTACAAAGAAATTTCAAAGTTTATATTGGCAGTCCTGTAACTTCACTTTAGATTAGTTATCTAGTATTTGGACCTCTTGCGCTCATTTACATACACATGAATGAACACTCAAGTTCAAGATTTGTGAATATTTAGATCCTCATTAAAGGCCATTTCTGACACTGCAGAAATTGGACCATTATACCTCTACAGTACTCTAAGTACTGTATAATCAAAATACATGGATGTGCAGTGCAGATTGGCTTTTATCCTGCCTCCATGATGCAATAAGGCAGTCCTGCAGTCACACTTTACAGGTTATTTTATCACATATAGTGCTATATTTTGTGTGCAAGCATGTAATGATACGCATCAGAGTTTCTTATCCTCTCCTTTTCTCAAAACTGCTTACATAGGCTGTTGCCCTTTGAAACACTCTGCTCTTATGATATTGAATCAGCTGTTAGCAAATCAAACAGTAGTGCGCACTGATATGAACATCTAGACAGTATCTGTATTTTCTTTTGGTTTAGCCTCAGTGTCATTTCGATTTCGGGCTGCTTTGGGAACAAAGATAAAGAGGGAAATAAAAGAAACTTCATATTTCCTTTCATTTTGTCAATACTTTTCTTTTAACTGTTTTTATTTCAACCATTATCTGCTGTACTAAAATTAATTCCCACATGCAATGTCTCCTTAGCTCAGTAGATTACAGCACTGACACAAATTCTGAAGAAAGAATCAACTTTCACAAGAGCCAATCTATAAACGGCCTCCATTTCTCTGTGTCAGTTGCCATTCATATCTGTACATCAAGTTGATTCAAGATTTTATAAAATATTGCATTTCTTTTCTGTTTTGGGGTCAGTGAGAAGCATACTTCAGGTTTGTGTCAGATAAGGAAAACTTCCCATCTGATTGTCTCACCAAAATACTCTTCAAGGGGCATTCTGACAGTTTAGCCAATTAGTGTTGTCCTGTTTTTAGATATGTTCACTTTGCATGTACTTCCATTTTATCCACTCAGGTGACAGTGCTGGGGGAAATCTTGCTGCCGTTGTTGCTCTGAGACTGTCCCAGGAAAAATCCGACCTTCCTCCTCTGAAGTTCCAAATTCTTCACTATCCTGTGCTGCAAGCCTTTGACTTGCGGCTTCCATCACATATTGACTATGAGCTTCCACTGCTGACAATAGAGGTTATGAACGTCATGCTTGGTCTTTATTTTGGCTTAGGTGGGTGTTTCAAATACAACTTGTGTCTCAGTCGGGGAAATGAGTCCTTAAATTCTTTTATATTTGTAATGACTTGGGACAAAATAGGAATTTACTGTGGTCTTGGGAAGTCATTGTTATTCTTTTTTTTTTTGTGATGCAAACAGTTAATCAAGCGCTCAGGTCCAGTCTCTCTTATCAAAATCCCATTCTTTGATGTACATAATAGAATACTAAGTGGAACAAACTTTTTAGAAATGAAGGAGTACTTTCTTTTTTTTAAATGTTTTCTATTTATTTATTTTGTTCCTTATGTTTTATTTTTATAAGATATCCGCAGAATGTCAAAACTGCGCAGTAAAAGGAAAACGATGAAGCCACAAACCAGTCCAAAAAACAAAACCCCGCAGGGACTATTCTAATAACACGTTATGCAGTCATGCAAATGAAACAAGCATGTTATGGCATCGAGATCTCAAGAGTTGTTGTGCTTGGTTTAGACTCCAACAGTTGATTTTCATGACTGCATTTTGTTGCACCTAAGTCTTCTAGCAGGAGCCAGAATCCATACTTCTCCAATACCTCATACATGAGATTTCTAAAAAAAAATTGTATTCTTTTTGATGCAGATGATGAGAACCTAGACCACTTTGTCACAGTCGCACGTGAGAACCGCCACATCTCTCCAGAAATGAGGAAATCAAAGTACGCAGAGTTTGTGAATGTCAAACTCTTACCTAAGGAGTTCCAGACTCCAAATTCAACTGTGCCAGAAGTTACTGCGCTGTATGATGAAAAAGTCTTTAGTAAAATTAAAAACATTGTGACAGATCCGTTATTCTCACCACTCTTGTCACCACAACTGTCAGGTCCACCGGCCTTAGTTCATGTTTGTGAGTTTGATATTCTCAGAGACGATGCTCTTTTGTATGCCAGGAGACTGCAAGATGCTGGTGTACAGGTGGAAGTGCATTTTGCGAAAGGAGGTTATCATGCAGATATGATAAAGTCTGCGTTAGATTTTTTTTACCCCAAAAGTGGTGAAGATGCTATCTTGGCAGCGTCTAGATTTATTAAGAAAATTTTGAAGCTTTAGATGTGTGCAATATGCCTGCTTCTCTTTGATAATTAATGAAAAGTGAAATTTTTTTTGACATTTTAGAGTTATAATTACCTTGTGTGTAGATTTTATACCTAAATCCCCTTAGATTCATGAGACAGCAGTTTGAGAAATATATGAAGTGCTATACTTGATAAAACTGAAAGCAGTCACTAGAAGTCCATTTTCTAGAGCCAGTCATGGGTGATATTCAGAAGCCTATTTTTATTGTACATATTTGGCTGCTGACATAGAATATATATACAAGATGTGAATGTTAAGTACAGTGTAACTACACTGTTCAGACAGAATATCAGTAGTGCCATATTCCTTTTAATCTGAAGTACCAAAGTATCATATACATATATATACATTAATGTACTGTATATGTGAGTGCATTTGACACTGCTTAAAAGCAACAGCAAGCCATGTGGAAAACGTATATATTAACAGAGCTATTGATTTTTGACTCATCAAGAAAACACAGGATCAGATCTACTTAATTACAACTCTGTGGAAGCATGGTGAATGTTGTGGTTGAAAATGAATGCAAATCATCCTGGCTTTTGTGTAGAAACTAGAGTAGTCAGTTGTCTGGAAAATGTTTAATTTAAACAAGTTGTAATTAAGCCAAATCAACTATTTAATGTTTTTAAAGAATGCTGTGATAATGTAAACTGCATTTGAGTGCAATAAAGTATAAAAGATAAAATGGACATGAAAGGGGAAATGTGTTATGATTTCTCTGAAGGTCTCTGAATTAAAGAACAAACTGAACTTAACAAACTTGAGTAGGATTTACCTGCTTTGGATTGTATCATATCAATGCATACTGAAAACTTCACTTCAGTATTATGAACATTCAGTGCCTGGTCCATCTAGTCCAGCTGAAGTAATTTCATCCATGTCATGATAGCACAAACTGACCACACCTCCGCCTTTTCCCACAAAGCCTCTCCCCGACAATTTCAAATTTCTATGTACTGTATTTTAGTTTCTTTCTTCTCTCTTCATCTTGCTTGCCAGAATTAGAAACTTTGTGTATATGAGCAGTCTTGAATAATTGGAAGTTAGAGAACAATATTCAGGATGTAGGTATCCGGAAATGGAAAGGAAAGATTCTAGTGTTTGATTTCTTTATCTTTCTTCTCAAAATTGATACTGCACAGTAATTTGGTAAAATCACGGATGGTACACTTTCCAGATAATTCAGGGCGGGCTCTCATTCCTCCCTCTTAATAATAATGAATAGTGATAATATGTGTATTGACGTGAATGAAAT
>JAWQUT010000074.1:267895-292895 GCA_033807755.1 Ellobium chinense
GGGGGGGGGGGGGGGGGGGGGGGGGGGGGGGGAGTGAAGTTGGGTAGGCTATTGAGTGTGAAGTGAAAGAAGCTGTGATTGAGAGATTGAAGGTAAACAGTTATTATTTTCATTCTTTTAAAAAGTAGATGATATGTATTTGTATAGTCCTAGTCAGCTGCCCATCTTAATTGTTTGTGAACACCTTTGTCTGGTCCCTTATTGGATATTTGTATCTGTTCAAACTTTTTATTTTTCATCACTATTGCTTACAATTTTGTTTTTAAATTTTATTACATTTGCCATGTCCTTCCTAGTTCATTTGTTGCCTGCGTCTTAAGAAGGACACCAGTCTGAAAATTTATGTATTGAATATTTAAAATTTTCATAGTTTTCTTTACTTACTTATTTATTCAGATTCATATTTTCTAAATAAAGAATACAGTACTAATATGCCTTACTGTCTGGTATCATATCTTATAGCACAATAAAGGGAAAACCAAGTTTGTCTTTTTGTCATCACATTCATGCAGTGTCCCTGTAATTATAAAGAAAACAGAAATGGATGCTGGAGTATTGCATTATGGCAGCATGATTCATGTTTATGGATGAGCCTTACTGAGCCTAGTTTTAGGTTCATCCCACATCTCTTGGCGCTGTCCTAGAGCTCATTACCCCTCACACTCCTCTGCAACCTGCCCATCATGAAAATGTGAATTACTGTAGTTTTTGAATTTGAAGATGATGGAAAGAATAATAACAGTTAAGCACAGATAATTGGCTCTCAGTAGAAGACCATCTGTGTATGAGTGAAAAGGACAGAAGAAGTGAGAGAAAGAGGGGGGGGGGNGGGGGGGGGGGGGGGGTGGAGAAAGTGTGAGAGAGAGGAGAAAAGGCAAAGAATATTAGGAGAAAAGGATGAAAATTGATACTGAATGCCTGTCCATGCAGCAGTCTAACCAAGTATAGAAGGAGCTTAGTACAGGATGTAGCATAAAACAAAGGAGTGATGAGCAAGAATAGTGTAACAAATCGCTTTAACTCCTTCAGGACATCATTTTGTTAAGTGCTAATGTCTCCTAATTATCATGTGTTCATTACTCTGTATGTAGATTTGTTGGAATTCAGGCTTTACAGCTCTTCAGCATGACAACTATATTGCATCCCTGTGCATTGGAATTGTTTATTACTTAGGAAGTACTGTACATGTAGTATGTAGGGATGTATAGGATATATGACATAGGAATGTTTCTTTTGGTATGTACATGTATGTGTATATATCTAAGTACTGTTTAGATCAGTGGGTTAGGAGTTACTTTGACCTCGTATGTAGCGGAGGGGTTTTTTAAGCACTAGTTGGACTTAATTTCTTTCATGGAGTCCCTCACCAAGGAATTGAGTTAGAGTTTTCTGGTGGGTCAACACGATTATGTCTATCTTGCTACATTACCTCACCAAGGAACCTGTAATGTAATATGCAACTCAGCTATTGTGACCTAACTGTAAACTGTAGTGTATTGGTCAAAATTGTATTGAAAGTAACTTCATTTCCTTTCCCATGGGCAGTACCAGGTCTGACTCTAAACACTGTGCTTCAAGAATGATCTAAGCTAGACTTAAGCCAATTTTGAACAAGGGTGCCATGTTGTTTTTATGAGATCAAGGCCCATGTTGACATGTTAAAAAATTAAAGCGTGCCAGCACTTCCCTGCTGAAATTGCAGTTATTACAAAGATAAATGCTTGCTCTTTGTTTGTTTTGCCATGAAAGCCTCTCTCTCCAGATTCTCTTAGAAGTATGGCAAATAACATAGGTTATTTTCGAAGCATAGTGATGAAACAGTGGAACCATGGGAACACACCTACCCTTAAACACGAAGTCTTTGATAGTTTTTTTTAATCTGAAAGATGTGTTATCCAGAGTAATTTTTAACAGTTAATACTTCTGAATAGGAACGTGCAAAGGAAAGGACTGTTTAGCCATGGTTTTGTTAAGAACTTGTCCTACTTTTGATACATAGCGTGTGAAGGATGGAAATTGGATTTATTTTTACATTTCATATTACATGTACATGTATACTAGTCTTGCAGATATTTGCAATTCTGGGTGCACATCTTCAGGGTTTAAAATGCAATTTTCTACAAGGTCAGATTAGTTTTTGTATTAGTTTACGCATGTCCTCTCCAGAATGTTACTTTCATGGAACACTTTGTTTCATTATTTGCTTAGTTCTGCTGGTATACCTGATCACGCTTTCAATGAGCTTCAGTGTTATGATATTGCAATTTAGGCAATATGCAGGGGGACCCCCCCCCCCTCGTCCTTGGTTTAAGAGGGCATACATGAGAGAGCTCATAGGTAATAACAATGTCTAAGAACTATCCCAAGAATGATTTCTTCCATAACTCTATCCCTAATCCTTAACCAGGCACAGGGTTGGAGAGACCCTGGATATTGCCTATCTTCATATCAGGCTATACCTTTTGCTAAAATAAATATTTATTTATATTAAATCTTCATCATGGCTGCTGTTTACTTATTACTTTTGTTTAAGAATTTATTCCCATCGTTTTGGGCAAATCACCACGTCAAGTACTACATGTAAGCATCTTTTTTGGGGTTCTGTGGAAAGGCTTTGTGTGTTTTGTCACTTGGACGCAGTACTCTGACAAACGCCATCCTGACCAAAATTTGGAATTTAATGTCTGTGGATTGCCAAAAAAAAAAAAAAATCTGCATGTTGTGTCAATACCTCAGACCTGTAGCATCAAACGTTTCATGGTAAAATTAGAAATTTGAATTATTTCTTAACATCATTCATGGATAGGAGCACTTATAGTAATACTGCAGGCGCTTGTTCAGACACGTCACAAAATGTCACTCATTAGAAAGCTGTGCTCTTTCCTGGCTTGAGCAAATGTCGGACTTATACACCCAAAAAAATGAAACCGTTTTTTTTACTGTGGCTCGACAAGTTCTTTTGTCTAAGTCAGCAGAGCAACTTCAGTGATATATTATTCATTACACCGCATTCACTTGTAAGGCTGCTCTCAACGAATCGCTTTTCTGAGTGCAAATTTACATAAATGGGATCGCATCATTAATGCGCAAGCTCTCAAATATCCTAAGCTTCGATCTCATCCCTTCTATTCATGTGGAAACTTCGCCCTCGTGATGCGGTGATTATACTCTACCGTCCGCTCGTTTCGCTTGAATGCAGTGGAAGATTATGACGTACGCATCTCCTTGCACAGCGTTGAGCGCGACGGTAGAATCTTTACCCTAGTGTCACCGGAACTGGCCAGCAGACATGTTCAACGGTCATGCGGCCAGCCCTGTCACAGCCACACATGCACGCAGGTACCGACTCACTACCGATAATGATCCTCCCTGTGATGGATTGCCAAAATGAGTCATTTTTACATTGCATTTCGTACACGTAATGCGATATACTTCAGAGTCTCTTTAATGAGAACGGGGCAGAAAGATGATCCTGTAGAATTATGGTAATTTATTCAGCTTCACAGCAACTCCAAAGGAGCGTGAAATTTTGCAAATTGCTATCAGCGGGATAGTCACCATGATGCTGTATTGTTTTTCTTTCTTGTTTTAAAACTTACACGCTTACATTCAAATCAGCGTACGAGCGATTTTGAAGTTGAACTTCTTTTCAAGCCTTTTTAAAGTGGCCTGAAATTTCTCTCTCATTGTAGTCTAGAAATCTTTTTCAAAACGAACAAAGGAAAAAAAAGGAAACTTATTCGATAAGGAGAACATGGAATACTGAAAATGTATCTTATAGCTTTTCATTTTCTTAATAAACAACGGTCGAATAATTGTTATCAATGCCCAAACGGTGTTATAGTGGGCAAACAGGGACCAAAAATAAAAAAAAAATATCAGAACTGGAAAAGAGTAAGAGTCGATGAAAAGATGAAATGTAATATCATAGATCTACTCATTATTGTCCACGATTGAAACCACGCTTCTGTAACTTTTATTGCCTCCCTTTGGTCATAAATGAAATTTCTTTTCATCTCGATAATATTCGTACGAACCTAACATCGCTGTATTTGGGAGGGAGAGCATTGACGGACGGGCGGACAGGCAGGCAGGCAGGCAGGCAGGCAGGCAACAGGCAGGCAGGCAGGCAGCCACAAACGCACGCACGCACAGACGCACGCACGCGCGCACACACACACACATAAGGACGGTCCCAGTGGCCGTATGCATACAAGTTAATCCTTGCGTTAATTTTAATGCATTGCGTTAACACTTTCAATGTTTTGGAGGGGTTTTTTTTTTGTGTGTGTGTGTGTGGTTACCGCAGTGCATTAATTAACCTAAGGATTATGCATAGTCTACGACCACCGGCTCGAAAGTGAATACTTCCACTTTAAATAACTCCATGTGTGGAAACTGATGAAAAAGGCAACAACCCACGACAGGAATTTCTCTCATGCCTCACGTTATATTTTCTATCATTGTCAAGGTATTTTCAATGCATATTATATCTTCGTGCACAATGGAGCTCTGCTGATACAACCATTGCTTAACAACACAACCCCTTACTTAGCACACTCCCATTCAACTGTCCCAAGTGCTTTGTTTTTCACAAGGGCGCTCCAGATAACACAACACATCGGATAACACGTCATCAAGTGCTTAATCCGAAGGGTGGGTGTGTTAGCAGAGTTCCACTTTCTGTTAGATTACCTCCTCCGCCCTCCCTTCTCTCCCTTCTCCCAGATCAACAAAAAAAAAGTTACCAAAAAGAAGGATTGAGCCACAAACATCACCAGTAATCGAGTAGATAATATAAAAGGATGAGAAATATAGCTATTACTATTACACGGTGGAGCACACTTAATACGGACACAAGTAGTCTGTAAACATGGATACTGAGTACATTATTTTATATCCCGATTTTTATTCTCTGAGGGTAAATGTATGTTTAATACGTATTTTGACGTTTGGTGGGTCTCAAGGTTTACCCATTATCCATGCTCCACTGTATCTATTTTATAGATGTGAAGGTATTATTGAAGAAAGTGCTGGGGCCAATGCTATACTGTTGGAAGATAGCGTGCGTTATACGCCTGGTGCGCTGTTCGTGAACATTGAAACTAATGTCCTAAACGACACAGTACGCACCCAACTTCGAGTCATCTTTTGGCACTTTCTGAAGCGCAGCGTCTTAAACTTGCCGAGCAAATTTTGTTCAACCGTTACGGTAGACCTACCGTCTCTTTTCCCAAGACGAAGCCACAGAGTTGGATAGCTTAACCTTTTCAGAAGGTAGGTTTTGTGTGTGTGATGCATAACATAATCGAGTTGAAAGACATTTTCTTTTATTGTTCTCTTCATTAAACAGGAAGAATGTGAGCCGATCTGATACTATATACATGTATTTTTTTTGAGGCTGTTACACATTATCCTGAGAAGTTTGTTACTGGGATTTTATCAAAGTACTGTGGAGGATTAATTTTGAGAAGGAAGGCCAAAAAACAACAACAAAAAAAATAACAACAAACCCCAAAACCGAATACAGTACTATGAAATTTCCTGTCCCTACCAGGCAAGGGTTGAACGCGGGATCTCTCAGCATGCAAGTCTGAACATGCTCCCACTAAACCACAAGGACGCTAATTTCACTGCAGTTTGATTCTCGTGTAGCTACTCTCTGAATAATAATGTTCCATAACTTTTACCTGTGAGCCTAGTGTTCACCCTACTACATGGCGTGCTGTCTAGACCTTTCCTTCCTATTGCTGTTATCCTGGATCAACACGGAGCCGTTAGAGCACGATCTGTGGTCATCTTCCACTTGGTCTAATTCTTATTTTTCTTCATACTGCCCTCTAAAATGGTCCTTCAGGTTCCAGAAGCCCAATCCGTTTTGCCTCTTTGAGTCAAAAGATTGTTCTCTTACGGTCACTAACAAGAAACTCCACAATCTCTAAACCTTCTGTAATAGATTGCAGCATTCAACTGGCTTATTAAAAAATGATATCAATTTTAAAATATAGGCCTTTAATTTCGTTTTGAGGCTACGAGCTTCGAATAGAAAAGCGTTAACAAGCTATCTAATTTCCATAACGACTAGTGCTCCGCACCGAAGGTCACATCGAAACCGAAGTAAATAACTAAATGTCAGGTTTAGTTTATTCATTCAGGAGAGAATGCAAACTAATTCGCAGGTAGTTCACAAATCTATTGCCCATTTTGCATTATAATTTTTCACTGTCTTTCTAAGGCATATAGTCTAATTAAAATCTATTTTCATAACTGAGTCTATAATCTCATAGAGAGTCATGTAATAGTCAAGGTAAAGGGAGTTGAGTATTTGACCAAGTCCTTCAACTGATATGATTTTTATATAATATAGTTTTATTAACTTTATAGATTTGTGTTTCTTTCTTTCGGAGTGTCTGGGACTCGCAGGCTTTGAATGCCACCGAACATAATATACCGACTTGAGCTTTAACCACTTAACCGCTGGGTCAGTAATGTTGTTGGCCTTCGGCTATGGCATGAAGGTACTTATTTCAGTTGTATCTTGGAAACTAGTCATCAGATTTTTCCAGCGTGTTAAACCAGAAAGAAATTATCATACTGACAGAGACCGAATTCGACAGCATCGCAGTGTCCCTCACGCCGACGACTTCGTCTGCATCTCAGTCAAATGGCTATTCCATTGGCGTCTCTTTGTGACTTTGAGAGAATTACTTGTCAAAGCATACACATTTGATCTTACCTGCAAAACAAGACCTTCATTTTCTTGATGAATACTTAAATAGACAGAAAGGGAGCGAGGTACTTATCTATAATCTGCCAGTCATTTCTATGCATGCCACTTATCTATTTTTTTTCCTCCAGTATTTATTCAGCTCGCAGTAAGCAAAGCACACGGTACTAACAACATTATTAGAACACACCAGACTTATATTCTCAAAGGAAGATCTCTTTTTCAGTTTCATGGAACCTAAACAGAAGTCACTAAAGGAAACGTTGACATTTGAGGATCTTATAAATAATTTCTGCATTCTAGCGTAACACACAGTTTTCATGAAATGCAAATACCATATTCTCGCAAATATTCAACACATCGTATCACACTAAATATTTCATTGCTTTGCTCTGCGTATGAAAAAGAAATGTCCACTTGAGAATTCATGCAACACTGACAGCTCTGTAGCCAACCGTGACAACCGATGCAGAAAAAAATCCACGCTTTCAGCACCAAGTGGCAGTCCTTTCAGCCAACATGGCATATTATTACACCGGCCGCCATTAAAAACTCCCACTTAGACACGATACCTACAATAATGGAACAAAGCTATACAAATAAGATTTTACAAACCTTTATCCAGAAATATTCTAAGTTTCAATGAAGCAAAGATTTTTTTTTCGGGAAGGGCGGAGGGGGGAAGAGGGGCTTACACTATCAGTGAATTCTATGCACACTAATTACAGTATTGCACCTTTTTATAAATTTTCTGTACTAAAAAAGTTAATAAAGATATTGTAAAAATTTAAACAACTTCCATACAATAGGTAAAATAATAAACAACATAAAACACAACAAAAAGTATGTTAGAGCAAAATATATACATAAGCAAAAACAAGAAAACAAAGAAAAAACTGAATACTCTCACACAGTAGTGCGGCATGGAAAGGCTGGAGAAGCTCTTGCAAAAGCTCATGTTGATTCTCAGGATATGCCGGAGTAAGAGGTAACAAACTTGCTGACCACACTGCTGGACAACTCCATAGACCCCAAGAAAAACAAAAACTGAGGAACAGATATTCTATGCGCCTTAGGAACGAAGTGGGAAGGAGCATCCTCTAAAAGTTATTACATGAACAAACTGGGTTTGGAATGGCTAGTCTCTTTCTGTCTTGATGCTACCTTAGGGACAAACATGAAAGTTTTCATCGACGAAAGAGTTGAAACGTTGGATAGCTTGCGTATTAACGATGGGATCTCTTACGTGTGGACCGTGTGCTCTTCCATTATGAACGTGAACAGGAATCGAGCCCATGACCTGTAGATCGAGTCCAACACCTCAACCTTTCGGCCACGCTACTTAGCCACAGGGTAAAGATCTCATACAGCTGAGTTCTGAGACAGTGCATCTTTATCTGTACCCGAAGTATACAGTCGGTCTTTGCATAGGACCGGCCAAGTTGCTATACGTCATAATATAAACGTGACCGGTCCTATGCGATGGCCGACGCAGTCTGTTACACACACGTCGTAAATTGTCCTTAGATTGCACGTAAATCAAGCTTAAAGTAACTTTACCTCTGGTTCTCGTTCAGCAGACATCATAAACTATATAATTTATATGCACTATACCTAACCGCAGAACACAAAGGCAGTAAACATCTTTAACCGTGACTCATTCTTAACACATGTGATAAACACTTCCTACTTAAACTACCTGGCACGTATTTATACAAATATATATTTTGTCTCTCGTTTTGCTTAGATATTGGCATGATGCTTCTCAAAGGACTGACTTTGATCTTTGCTGTGGTCATTGTGGGCGTGGCTATACTCGGACATGTGAACATACCAGAGGGAATAGAAGACCCTTTAAGAGTGCAAGCCATCTGGGGTTATTGGCAACTGCACATGTATGTCGGAAAGTGTAAGTGCATATTATATTCATGGATCAATACGTACGTGTTTCCAGTTATCTGTCTTTGAGAGCTTGCTCTGTTTTTCTGGTATAGCAGTGGACATCCATCCATCCATCCATCCATCCATCCATCCATCCATCCATCCATCCATCCATCCGTCCGTCCGTCCGTCCGTCCGTCCGTCCGTCCGTCCGACTGTCCGTACGTCCGTCTGTCCATCCATCCATCCATCCATCCATCCATCCATCCATCCATCCATCCATCCATGCTGATTTCTGTACTACGCCTATCTAACGTTTGTAATCATATCTTTGTTGAAGTTTTTGAGAAAAAAATGGGATTCTATCTGAACTTTGCTTTTTGCATCAAAAATTCTTTTCTCATTTCTGTTAATAACTTACTTTAGGTCTGCAAAAATCTTTTCCTAGGATATCAGTATTGATACGCAGATAACTAGAATGCAAAAAAAAAGAATGATTTGGCAGTAAAAACCAGCATACTGATAAATCCTTTTATCAGGAGACTTCTACTGTCGTATCGTTCCATCGTTTCGTCCTATTAAACCTAAAAAAATGCTATTGTTACTTCCTATCTGAGAACTTGCGTATTATTGATAGGATCTCTTACCATCGTAAGAATTACATTATATTACTGCATCGATGCCAAATGCACCCTTAGTAGCGTTCAGCATGCAGAGGTTATTGGTATTCTTACAATGCTGAGAGATCCCATTGTTAATGCGCAAGTTCTCTATTATATCGTTCTGCTGTATAGTCTTGCTCTATTTTATCGATCTATGATATCGTCCAATTGTATCGCTATCACCCTCTTGTATAGTCCAACAGTGGCTTAGTGGCGAGACCCCTACCCTGGCAAGCCTTCAAGAGAAGATCGTCACAGAGGGAACACCAGCTTCAGCGGCGTATGGAGATATGGAGGTCGATCTGTTGGTAAGGGGGATACTTTTAGATAGGGGCTGTAAGGGAGCACAGCGGTTTTGAGTAAAGTGGGAATCCACACAGTGATGATAGTTAGTGGAGGGGGGAAGGGGAGGGGCAATTTTTTTTTGGTTGAGATTCAAGATTGCAGGACCCTCAAAGTCTATGGCACAGCCGTCTCTTTATCTTTCTGTTTGAAGTTTGTCTGCTTGCTGTTTGTGTGTATGCCGGCTTCCCCACACATTGTTCAGTACATTTAATACCAAAGGTCAGGAACCAAACTTTTGTCAGTTATGAAACCATGGTTTGGTATACAATTGGTTGCGTCTGCTGTGTCAGAGGGGCGTAACTTTAACCAGAAAAATAAGTGAGATATTTCATATTTGTGTATGTTGGTACAATTATTGTTATTATATGTTTACACCATCAGGTAAAACGTGGCAAGTTTGCCGATATCCCTGTAATAATCTATCGTCCCTCAACAGTGACTTCTAACCTTTCACCCGCCATCATTTTCATTCACGGTGGCGGATGGTACTCAGGAACGGCAGGTAGGTCCTTATGTAACCGGATGGCAAAGCATATTCTTAAATTCTATTACTCATTATCAGTAAGGGAGAAGAATGTAAGCTCATTCTGATAGTTTTTCAGATGTTACATAATTATTATTTTAGGAAAGTGTGTCACCAGGGATTTTATCGACCATATTACCGTAGAAGATCAATTTGAGAAGAAAGGCCGAAAAAAACTACACTAGAAAAGTTCCTGTCCCTACCGGGAATCGAACCCAGGGTCTCTCAGCTTGCAAGTCTAAACGTGCTACCTTTTACACCACAGGGACGCTAACTGCACAGGAATTTAATTCTTAAATACGATTGCCTAAATTGGTCCCTAACTTTCACGTGTGAGCCTAGTGTTCACACATTTCCCCAATGCTTACATTTAGACAACGGACATATGGACGGACAGACAAAATGAGCAAGTGAGTGTGACATAGACTATATGCTGCTAGATACATCTGAGGTCCAGATGTATGGACAGATACGCAGACAGACAAATATAATATGAAAATAAAGAACGTGCAGACCAAAGAGAGGAACTTTCAGCTTTCAAGCTTGTTCACTCATCTGACGGGAGGCGTAGCATTTCTAGAATGGCACAAACATTGAAGATGTAAAACTCGCCAACTTTTATTTTTACAGTACAAAGCTTGAGCACTGAACTCATGTTTTAAAACCAGAAATGAAAAAGGTTTTTTGGGTGCAATTAATAGCTACAGCTTCAATGCACAAAATCAGGAAATAGTGCATAATTATCTGCCATTAAGGTAAAAAATTTAAGGTTCGTTTTGTACAGTCTTGCTTTAGGTTTTTTTTCTCCTTCCTCTTCATCTTCTTCTTCTTTTTCTTCTTTTGCATGATGCCTTTAAGTTTGCCCTCAGCAGGTCCACGAGAGTCCTCAAGTGCCTCTGGCGAAATCTCCTCTCGGAGAGTCTGGTACTCCGGAAAAATGTCTGCAGGATATATGCAAGGGTGTCTACTGTTCCTATCGGCAGGTGCATTCGAGCCTCTCCGCTTTGCCCACACGACATAGGAGGGCTTTAAACTTATAGTGACCTGTTCACAGTTTAAATTGCTTTATGACAAGTACTGTATTTAGTTGTGATAATAACGATCCTGACAATGCACAGTAAATTTTTAATGCCTAAAGAGAAGGTGGGGAACAACGGAGGTTTAATTTATGCATTACTTTTTTCATTTTCAGATCTTTACGACAAGACAGTGTATTATATCGCAAAGAACATAGGCGTTGTTATGTTCAGTATCGAGTAAGTATTTTAGGGTTAATGATGGTGATCAAGCAAGAGACGCTTCACATGAGGCCAAGTAGGTCACTGAGCGATTTAATTTTGTACAAGAACGTAGACATTTGATATTTAAGAGCTTGCGCGTTAATTTACCATCATAAGGATTACGTTAGTGTATTTGTGTTGAATGTGCCCTCAGTAGTGTTCAACATGCAGAGATGTAATTCTTATGATGTTAAACAACCCCACTGTTAATGCGCAAGTTCTCAATTGCTGGCGTCCTCCTCTCCGACTAAATCCTTCTTCTTCCTAGTGCTTTCCCCTCTGGCTTTCTGGACTTTTTCCATCGCTCCTTTGCCCCTTCTCCACTACCCGTCAACTACTTACAATCTCTTTTATGACGTCACTTCCAGTTACCGCCGTGCCCCTCAACACCCATTTCCGGCGGCAGTTCAGGACTGTCTGGACGCCACACAACACATTCTACGTCACGGGAAGGAATATGGCGTGGACGTCACGAAAGTGGGCATAATGGGTGAGCTTCTCTAGTTTCTTCCATAATATGTCTCGGACTAGAAATGAATAAGAATATCATCATCCAGGAGTTTGTTTTTTGCTCCTCCGTGTTAACGACGAGTGGAAATGAGCAGAGCTTCTAGACGTTACTTGGAAAAGTTGCAGTCTTTCGCGTTGCACCGGAGGTAAGAGTTCGGCAAAATGGCAGCCACTATGTACGAATTCAGATGTGTTATTGAAACTTTTTATCAATGACCTGTGGACGTGGCAACAATGAACGGTGGATATGAGGCAAACATATAAGTGTAGCAAACACCACTCGCAAGTCAGTGTACTTCTTTCTGACTCTTCCGGATCAATCGCGGCTATGTTAGCTTGCTTAAGGATTGGTTTTTCCATTGCTTAGAACCTCCGAGGGATCACTCACAGAATAAAAGTATCGCATCTTTCGCGCACCCGCAGTGATCAAACAAACATAGCCCTGGATCATGTCCTGAGATGTTTCCATCTTGTTTACTTCTACCTATGTGACAACATTGAGGTTAGTGTGACAGATACCTCCATCTGATCTTCTGACAAAATGGGAGACACTATTGTTCATTTTTGAAGTGGGATACAGTGTGATGTAGGATCTTCTCGCTTGTTAATATCTTCTTACTTCAATCCCCACCTCCCCCACCCCATTCATGCGGAGTTTCTTTTCTGGCAAAATAGCAGAAAGAATTACGAGATTCTGGCTATGTTTTGCTTCCCCATAATCCTCTGACAAAATGGTTGACAGTCTAGCTCTCAATCATTATGGGGCATGGCACCGGGGCATTAAATTTATACCAGGAACATGAAAATGTTGAGCGTATAATTCTGGTCAGGTCATCGATACTATTTCAGTGACATAAATATGCCACCTGTGTAGGCATAGATGATGCGGATAAGGAAACAAAATATTGATCCGACAACCAGTTTTTCAAACTTCTTATAGTGTAGACATATTGCCAAAGACATTCTCAAACAATACATTTTGTCATCATTGTCCTAGTCCACCCCTCTATACATTAAGCAGTTAGTATATTCAATTGCCCATCATATACTTGTTCCGAGTTCTGGTGTAGTCTTTCATGCATTCATTAAAGTTAAACAGTTATGCGTCATTATGCGAAAATGACCGAAGTCATTTTTAACATTCCCAAGAGAGCACGGGGGAAATATATTCAGGGCAAAGCAAAACAAACAAAAAAATGTGTATGTTTGTAACTACAATCTTTGACCGGACATTTTTGACGCATTTTAGTTTGGGTTTTTCTTCCTTTGTCAACATGGCCCTGAATCTTATAAACAACATGGGACCCTTATTGAAAAAAGTGGCCTACGCTTGAGTAAAAATTTTTTTTTTTTTGGAGCACAATGGCAGTTCGGAAGTTCTACTACGTTACCCGAAGTTCGAGGTTGTTCAGATCTCACCTCTTATCCGTAACAACATTCTTTCCTTCACTTTTTTTTTTTTTTGCTTTTCTTCCTTCATTCAGGAGCCGGTGCGGGAGGGAATCTGGCCGCCGCTGTCGCCCTCTTACTATCTAAACAGCGAGCCGATCACCCCAAGCCGATCTTCCAGATCTTGCACTATCCTTCCTTGCAGGCCTTGGACCTGAGGCTGCCCGCGTTTGTTGACCATAATCTGACCTCACCCATTCTTACTGCAAGACACGTGGCAAAGGCCCTGGCACTTTATGCGGGCCTTGGTAGGTTCAGATGCTTTAACATAAGCCAAAAAGAGTTAACTGGCTGGTTTAGATGATTTCTCTAGAGGCCAAGACTACGATGTATGTTTTCCTCCGCAAGGCGGCGCTGAAAACTAGGCCATTGATACTTACTTGATAAGACGAATAATATGTTGAGAGTGTTCCATCATGATACTTTATGGTAATTGATAGGTTTCTGTCAGGCTGTGCTGGTGAGGGCTCACAGTATAGCGAAGGTTGATGGTGACAGTTACAGAACGGCTTTAGTTTGTTTTCTCACTGACAAAAGTGATGGAGATGGAAGGAGTGGTGATGTTAGATTGGTGACTTTGCTGCTGTTGCGATTGACGATAATGATGATGATGATGATGTTGTTGATAATAATGATGATTATGATGAAGATGATTATAACAATAGTAATAATGTGCACAAAGTGTATGAAAATTACCCAGAGTGTATACAAAAAGACTCCTGCAGTGACATGAGGTGAAATATGGAGGCTATGGTGGAGTTACAGGTCATGAGTACGATGGTGATGGTAGAAATCACGTTAGTGCAACAAAGACATTAATTTTTTGTTGTAAATCTAATAGCATTAGATATATATTTCCTTCAAAAAATATATTTTTCCATGTTTTCTTGAATTTACTACGAAATGTTCGAGGTCAGCGGTATCGAATGGCAGAAGTATTGCTTGAGGATTGCATTTTTTTTTGTTTTGTTTGATTTATGTGAATCTCAGAGCGATTGTTCAAAAAAAAAAAAGTAGGGATTATAATATTCCTTGCACAAAGCTCTTTCTGGACTCTGTTAAACTTACAATTTTCGTGCAACCATTTAATGTTCATTACTAAGATTGTTGACAACTATTAGTCATTAATGCAGTGGCTGTCTTTATTAGTGTCAGTGGTCAGTGGGGTTATAATGTTCTTAGTGATGACTGACATATTTTCTTCCTCTTTTTTTCATCTTCGTCACAGATGAAGAAAACCTGGAGCATTACACCACAGTCCTCAGCGAGAATCGCCATATCTCACCAGAGCTCAAGAAATCTAAATACGCCGATTACGTGAACGTGAGGCTTCTACCAAAAGAGTTCCAGACTCCCAACAAAACTGCACCCGAGGTCACTGACCCTTACGATAGCGAAGTCTTCGAAAAAATCAAACAAACCATAATTAATCCAGCCTTCTCACCTTTAATGGCACTGGATTTGACAGGGGTGCCGCCAGCGTTTATTCATGTGTGTGAATTTGATGTGGTTCGGGATGACGGATATTTGTATGCAGAGCGTCTTCGGCAAGCCGGCGTTCATGTGAAGGTTCATTTTGGCCGTGGTGGCTTCCATGGGGATATTGAGAGAACGTTTCCAGATTTCTTATACCCTAGGAGTGGGCAAGTGGCATTCGAGGCAGCATGTGATTTCGCCAAGAGAATGTTGGAGATGTGAGCATAGTTTGTTTGTAGGAAAGTTCAGTACAATTTCATGAACTCGAAGCCCAAGGTCCATGTTCTCGAGCTTGTGCATTGTTTGAGTGTATGTTGGCATAGAAAATGCAGGCTATTTCACTGAAACATTATAAGGAGTGTGCAGTTTTGTATTCCAACACACGAGATTCTGGATAGTATGATTCTGCTGTATTAAGAGATATGGTCGTATAGTCGAAACTGGTCTTGCAACCATCTATTTGTCGTGACCACCTTCCGGAGCAACCACTAGGATTTCAGGACTGACAGTTCATATTTCCTAGATATTTAAACCTTCATGTGGCGACCACCTAACTAAATACCATTTTCTTTAAATGGGACTGGCCTTTGCTCAGCTCAACTGAAATCAAACCCAAGTAAAAGCACTGAATAAAGTGATCAATGATTGGCTAATCTGAAATTGGCTATTCGAATTTGGCAGGGTTGAGTTCTTCATTCTTTTTTGAATGCATAATTTCATCATTTTGATGTGCCATACGGCAGCTGTCTTCATAATTTAAGTGTTAGGAAATAATCATCTTTTGTTATGACTTGATCCCCAAGTTCTTTATCACGTCGTTTGTGACTGCAAATTCCGACGTTATCACACGTTATTTGGATTCATAAATTTTAGACTGTGCCTGAAAATTTTAGTTTGGACGCCTCCTTTTTTTTTTGTTTCTAGCACAGAGTCCTAGCCCGCCAACAAGAAACACTAAGAATCAGAGTGCAAAGATATGCAAGGTGACCACTTGTCTAAACTGACCACTCTTGAAAAGAACCAAACATGATCGCTATATGTAGGTTCGATTGTTTTGGTAATGTCTGTTGCCTAACTAGCTTGCTATACTTGCCATTCTAAACTGATATTATTTCTTTTTCATTTTTCGTTATATCTTTGCATTTGTCTTCTTGAGGACCCCCCCCCCCCCNACCCCTTCCCCAACCATTTTCAATCTCTTTTAAATTTCCGTGGATTTTGTTGTTGTACATCTGTTTTGGCCATTTCTAGTGGTAAAACATTCATGGTGCTGGCATATTGTCGTTATGTGGCAGAGAATGTATAGCTAATGCTACCCGCGTTCTTCCTGATAGTCTAATGACGATAACGATGTAACAGCTGTGGTGGATGGTGACTTGGTGATATTGATGTTCGGTAGTTGTAAAAATGTGTTAGTGATTGTGGCTAAGGTGATGGTGGTGCTGGTCGTCACTGTGGTGGAAGATGATGATAATCTAGCCGTGACAAAGTATTTTAAGGTTAAAAAAAAAAGGCAGGAAAAGACAACAGGAGTCGATAGGAAATAATCGAAGAAATTAAACGTACACAAATTAATTTCATGCTGAAAGGGAACCAACTCGTAAAATCACAGACAGGTGCCCTTCATTTTCATGATTACGTCCCTTAGACCACAATTAGCTGACGGCTTCTTCCCATGATTTTCATGGTTATTTCCCTTGAATAGAAAGCCGCAGGTTTTTTTGACACATGAAATGTCCCCTTTCTCGACTTTTAGCAGCCAGTGTCAGGGTTTAAAAATATACAAATAGACCTGTGCTAGGAAAAAAAAAACCAACAGAGGTATCCAAATTAAAATTTGCAGGCACAATCTGAACTTCATAAAATGATACAAAATACAGTGTGTTAACGTCAGAATTCGCAGTCACAAACGGCGTAATAAAAAATTGGGGATCAAGTTGTAACGAGAGATGATTATTTCCTTAAACTTAAACTATGTAGACTTTTGGGCAATGACTCGCCTTTTTCGTCCTATTAGAATATGAATAAATAATAAAGTAGCATTATTCAACCTCGGTAGGATAAAAGATTTTTGTTTGTTTGTTACTGTTGTGTGTCGAACAACCTTCCATGTTTACCATGGACCATTAGTATGTTCATGCACACCTCTGGCACCTATTGTTTTTAATTATTTGAGTCCTATACTTAAGGTGTAGAACTGTAGGCTTAGGTGATTGGCCATCTCTAAATCCTAGAGAGGTTGAGTTGAAGTTAGCAAATGTTAGAGAGAGGAAGAGCTCGAAAGTAAACATGTGGGCATACCAAGGACTGTATTTTTTTTTCCAATACCTTTTTCCCCACTCGCCTTCCTTCTATCATTCAGGTTTATTTTCCAGTGTGCCATGAATGATCGCTGTCTCTTTAAAGCTGAACGGTTTTTAACGCATTCCTCACTGTCTCCAGTGATCTTCTTCAACCATTCCTTTCCTTTTCATCTTTTTACTTCGCTTTCTACAATTTATTTTGTTTTCTACATACTGCCTGATGAAAAAAACTTCGTCTTTCAATAAAGTTTTGGTACCTCTTTCCTTTTTATTTATCATTAACCGGTTTCAGTGCAGTTCGAGAGATTTGTTTATGTAGGCTACATTGTAATTTGAATTACATTTAGCATCCACAAAATCCTGCACTGTCAGAGATTTTTATTACTCATCATTTCCTTTAAGTCAGCTTATTGTATTGGTGTGCAGTTTTCAGGACATTTATTAAACTATACCACCACCACCATCATCATCATCATCATCATCATCATCATCATCAACATCATCATCTTTATAATCATCATCATTATTGTGTGCAAAACAATTATCCGCACTGGATATAAATATGTAGAGAAAGAAAACTATAACAACTTAACAAAATTTAATATATAAAATTTTGGACTTGCATCTTTCTTCAGATGCAGAAACTCAACGAACTAAGAATGAAATGGCACAAAAAAGAAAAAAAAACCTGTGATCAGTAGTCATTATAATCATAATCATCATCATCATTTGAAGCACATTTAAAAAAAAAAAAGTTCTGACCAAACCGGCGACAGATTAAGAAATATATTTTAATATTTAAAATTCAAAATGGATTTATATAATGATATAAAATACTTACGGATTTTCGAATCAAAAATTTAATTTTTCATCAGGTTAAATACAAATGCAAAATAAAGCTCATCATCATTTTCATCATCATCATCATTTATCATCATCATCACCACAACCACAACCACCACCACCACCACCACCACCACCAAGCATCACTACCACCTCTGTCTTTGTGGGTCTCTCTGGTTGTTAGGGTACTTTTAATGGCGTCCAATAAAACATGCTGTTCAGTTACAGTGACGACGACTACGATTCATGCCGTGATGGATAAAATGAGCAGTTATTTATCTTTTGACTAGCTATAACGACAACAAAGACTGTCTTCTTTCCAAAATTACTTTTTTTTTTATTATTGCATCTTCGTGATTAACGTGTCAATAATTGTCTTCCTAAAAAAAAAACAAACTGTGTTCCTGAAACTCCGAAAACTCTGGGTATCATCATCGAAATTAGATACGAACTCCTACTGTAGCAAGAATCATCTTCAAAGAGACAATTTCAAATTTCTCAGAAACCATTCTGACAAAAAGAAGTACTTCTTATGGTGTAATACTAGGTCTTTCATTGTAACAACAACAACAACAACAACAACAACAAAAACAACAACAACAACAACAACAACAAACAACAAACAACAACAATAACAATGAAGAAAAAGAACATACAAAAACAACACACATTATTACCACTGTTTAAAGAGATCAAAACTGCAAGAGCAAGAAAGAATCAACAGACTTTTTTCAGNACAACAACAAACAACAAACAACAAACAACAACAACAATAACAATAAAGAAAAGGAACATACAAAAACAACACACATTATTACCACTGTTTAAAGAGATCAAAACTGCAAGAGCAAGAAAGAATCAACAGACTTTTTTCAGAGTACAAAATACATGTTCAAAAAACAACATCCCATACAAAATAATAAAGACACGATCTGCAAGTTATGGCACAAAACTGAGAACTTGCGCAATAACAATGGGATCTCTTACCATCGTAAGAATTACATTAGTGCATTTATGCTGAACGCATACTTAGTAGCCCTCAACATGCAAGGTAAATGTAATTCTCACGATGATAAAAGATCCCACCGTTCATGTGCAAGCTCATAAATATCATTTGAAAATGCCACAGGCGTGCTCACTATAATAAAGACACTTTCTAAAATATGTGTATGCCTACTAAAGCTGTATCAAACGCAGTATCACCTCAGTTTACAAGTGTCGGAGGTCCAAGTGGTCTAATTCTCGGACTTTCCCAAAGTGTGCTTGGGTCAGCACTGTGAGGTAGGAAAGCGATCTGCACCCTTGGGAGACTCCTTGTTGTTCCCTAACCTCACCTTCAACCCTTACTCTGCCCTTAACCTTAAGGCTGCAATGGCAGCATACGTAATCCTTATATTAGTTAACGCACTGCGGTAACCAAGGGAAGTTGCTGAAACATTAGTAATGTTCATTGCAATTAACGAAGTACACTAATTAACGTATGGATAAAGCGCATAGTCACAGGAGCCTAACTGATCCAAAATCTCTGGGCTATCGGAGTACGTAATGGTAGGATTTATTCTGTAGGAAAAATCGCATAATCGAAAACCACACGCAAAAGTTGTGAAATGCAGTTCTGAATTTGTTGCTGCAGGCAGTGTTTACCAACGGCTTCAGTGGATTTCATTTGTGCGAGCAGGTAACCTACAAAAGAAAGCTAAAGTTTTAATCATTTTTCATGTAAATTGTGAAAAAGTCGAAATGAAGGATCCCCCAGCATAATATAAATAACTTATTAATTTTTAATTTGAACACATTAGTGACACTAGATCTACAGACTAGACATGGCCATCTAAGAACGTTTCTGTGGTTCAAGGAGAAACTTTCATTAAATGGTTCTAACAGGCTATTAACGACTTGGCTCCTGCAACGGATTCTCTGAGAGAGTCTCATGATTACACCAGAGGGATACAACACGTGTAAACTGCAGTAACAACATTTTCGCAACCTCAGGACCCAATGTAAGCACTTACAGTTGCTAAAATTCTTTGTCTCGGGTACATTCAGACCTCTACTTACTCTCTGTCTCTGTCTCTGTCTCTGTCTCTCTGTCTCCTCTCTCTCTCTCTCTCTCTTTCTCACTCATTCACTATCAATTTGCCATCGCCTACTTCACAAGCGCATACAATATCACTCGGTTTTGCATTGTACAATATAGATGACCAGAATCATGATGAATATTGATTTAATATGATGGTACTTAATCCATGTGACGAGATTTTGCTTTTAGGAAGCCTCCATTACGGCCCTTCCAACCTCCAATCTCCACGGTTTCACCAAAGAGATCAGCGAGTTCGTTTTTTTCTTCTTTGGTTGTATTTCATGTTCCCTGAAGCGGCAGCCCTTTTGGAACCCAGTGAAGCTGCCTTGGAAATGAGTGTCATTCACATTTTCCTCAGTCCATCCGTCTGTAAACTGAATACGTGGCTATAGGCAATGGAAGATATTGTCAGAAAGCTGATGATCAGCCCTGTAAATAGCAGCGGCACTGTGTGCTCCCCAGGGAGTTAAGAAAGTCTTAAGGTGATCAGGATGCTAATGCTGTCGCTTTTCTTGTTTCTTGTGGTTTTATTGTTTTATGGTTTCGTTTACTATCTGAAGCTGGTACTGAATTTGGTTCTGGTCATTTTTCTGGTGCTGTTGACTGTGGTGACCACTGCTGATATGCTGGCTCGACTTCCCTGTCTTAAAGCTCCTGGCCGGTCTTTCCGTCGGCATTTAAATTCCTCTGAAAGCTGCTGTCCTCTCTTGTGAGGGCCGCCGAGAGTACATATTCGAAAGTTATTCCTTTCTCTCTTCATTCGCGCCATGGCGTGTGAATCCAGTCATTGCCAAGCGCAGGCGGCTGTTTGACACTTGCATCTTTCTGCGAGACTGCTGATCGCTTGGCTGACAAAAAAGTGTGCTGAGACGTAGATATACTTTCTTCAGTTTCTTATTATCACCACCGATACACAGAGAATGAGAAAAAGCCGCACTCTCTCGTGAGGGTATCACTTTAGTAATTTTTGATTTCGAAAGTCTTTATTCGTCTCAAAGTCTAGCAAGGGACACCCCTCCAGAAATCTTTTGGCAGTTGGCTTGCTGAATTACACAGCCTACATACATACTTATTAAAAATAAGAATATAATGCTACACTAGAAAACCTACGTTCACTGCTTCAACATCTTTTTAACATAGCCACACGCTGCCTTGGAGGCGATATCCCCACTCTTGGGAAATAGAAACTCAGGAAGATGTCTCAAATGGTTGCCATGGTAACCACCGCGTCCAAAGAATATCTGGACTTTGACGCCAGCTCGTCTAAGGCGTTCGGCATACATTAGACCGTCATCCCGGTAAATATCGAACTCGCAGATGTGAATAAACGCTGGTGGTACTCCTACTAAATCCGGGGACATCAAAGGCGAAAACACCGGATTTATGATGATTTGTTTCAGTTTGGAAAATACGTTGCTGTCGTATGGCATTGTAACTGTAGGCGCGGTTTTGTTAGGTGTTTGGAACCTTTGGGGCAGAAGCTTGATATCCACGTATTCAGCGTACTTGGATTTCTTGAGCTGCGGTGAGATGTGACGATTGTCGCTGATAACTGTGGCATAGTAATCTAAGTTCTTTTCATCTGTGAAAACAGAAAATGAAAGCCCATAACTGTCACCAAGAGAGTGATAAGCAACCCAGCTCCCCCCCCCCCCCNAACTCCCAACCTACTGAACGAAAAACAAAATGCCAGCACAAACTATATGTGCAATGACACCAAACATGTGCTCAGAAGTGGAGATTTTGGATCATTCTAATGTAACCGGCATGTTCATTATATCGTCAACGTGAGGTGTGAGCAACAGCAGCAGCAGCAGCAGCAGCAGCACTGCTAACAGCAGCAACTAATTATTGTCGAAGCACAACAACGGGATCTTGCTGCGTACAGAATTTCATCAGTGTACCGCCGTCTGTGAGAACATAGCTCTGGCCTTTTCAACCCACGAACTTAAAATCATGTAGGTGGTATGGTTGAAATGATCCATGAATAATATAGTGTTATCTACTCCACTATTAGGGTTTCAAAGTAATAATTATAGTCAACTCCTCTCAATCGCAGTTCCTCGGAAGTATTAAACAATTCCGATTAAAAGGAGCTGCCATTATCCGGTAAGTCTTATATATCATTATTATCAATGCCTTTCACCCCCAGCAGGGTATAGGCCACGCACAAGCGAATTTCATCTTTCCCTGTCTTGGGCCATCTTTCCAAGCTCGTTCCAAGTGAGCTTCATCTCTCGCATTACCCTTTCCGTGCATCGTTTCCATGTCTCCCGTGGCCTACCTCTGCCTCGTGTTAGTTGTGGGTTCCATTGCAGTGATTGCCTGGTGATGTTTCCACTAAGTCTTATATATAATGAGTACAGTATTATGTTCCGAAGAAAGCTTCGCGATTACGAAAAAAATCCAATTATCCGGATTGCGATTTAGTGGAGTCGACCGTATTGTAATGCTAAAACCAGCACAGCCTCTTACGAACGTACCAAGGCCAGCGTAAAGCGCAATCGTCATTGCCGCGGTCTTTGCAGTCATGAGGGACAAGGACTCATTGTGGTCAACATAGGAGGGCAGCCTCATATCGAAAGACTGGAGCACTGGGTAGTGAAGGACTTGGAACAAGAGCCGGGGGAGATCGGTTTTCTCCTTCGAGAGTTTGAGGGCGACTGCAGCAGCCAGGTTGGCTCCGGCATCGTCACCTTAAATGGAAGTGAGAGAATGAATGAGAAAATGAATAAAATGGATTGAAAAGGAGGGAGGCTGCTTGCGTGCGGTTTGTGAGTATACTCAGAAACTGAAGACAGTTCAAGTCTAAGGTCTATGTATTTGACTCTCGAGCTGGATGGATTACATTGCAGTGTCCTGGGGAAAGACACTTCACTTCCATTTCCTCGCTCGACTCACGTGTATATGAGTACCTGGTTTTAGAGCTAGGGCGCTGCACCGAGGGGGATCAGCAATGACTTTGTTCTGTATTTCATTTGTGATATTAGGTATTGTTATGAGAAACATAACATTACATGACATTGTAAAACAATGTCCCTATGGGGTAAATGAAGTCGAATTTTCATTTTTATTTTCATTTTTCAATATGGTTCAGCCTAGATTTGACACAAAACTTTTGGAAAATATATAAAGATGTTTTTTGAAATGATGGTCAACGTTTCGTGTCTGTACAGTTTATCAAGACTGACAAGATGAATAAATGTATGTTCGACTGTATTCCATCTTCATGATAGGAGGGGAACGAGAGTATTCTTACCCATGATGCCCACTTTCTTGGCGTCAACGCCATACCTCATTGCGTGACGTAAAATGTGTTGTGTGACGTCAAGACAGTCCTTGAAAGGCGCCGGAAATGGATGTTGAGGAGCGCGGCGGTAACTGGAAGTGACGTCATAAAAGAGACAGTGGTTAAGGATGGGAAATAAGAGAGAAGCGAGGGACCGGGTGTTGGAAGGAGAAGAGAAAGCAGGAAAAAAAAACCAGAATAGATATGAAGAGGGTAAAAAGAAAAAAACAGCAATGCTGCAGTACGAACATTTTCCTGTCTAGAAAGCGCTCATCTGTTCTCATTCTATTGTGGAAAAAAAAAACCGCACACATTTAGAAAGAATATCCACGAAGACATCAATACTCATTGATACTACTTGTCTGGGAATAAGTTTTGTATTGCGTTTTCTGAATAGCAAGAAACAATAATAAATTTTCCTATACACACTTTGTCATTTAAATGTATGAAATTCTAGTGTTCTTATGTGGCATCAAAAGTTAATCTGCCAATCTTAGACTGCTGCATAGAGATACACAACGACGTCATGCAAGTGAGCACAAAGGACTGATGCTGACTAAATAATTAGAATATTATTAGGAACGAAAGAAAAAAAAAAGTATAATTTCTCTATAATTTGGAAACGGGATAAATTTAAATGCAATGCTGTTGACAACAATTTACAATTTTTAAAAAACCACCCAAAAAAACATATCTGTGACTCCCATAGCGAATATGAACAAAGTCATTCCAAAATTAAGTTCACGAAAGAACACTTGAACACTTGAACACTTAACCATAACACTCATTTCGGTGGCTTTCAACCCCATACTTCTTATTTCATTTCACTTGGTTGTTTACATTTCGAAAAAAAAAGGATGAATGATTCCTATCGAATCGTCCCTACAGACCAGATCACTCCATGATCTCCTCAACTTCCAGAAAAGGTGGAAAAGATGCTATCAAATCCAGAGCCTGCCCATATCTCAAAGTTTTACGTGATTATATGTTCACCCTCTAACTCCTTTGGCTTATATCATGATGACACTTTAGCTAGTACCTAAAATTCTTGCATGACTTACTCGACACTGAACATAACAAGACCTGTGCAGTTGGCATAGTGATACACTGTCTTGTCGTAGCCATCTGGAAATAGAGAAAGTAACCCTGTAAACCAGACCACTAATCTACTGGATAATAAGCCGCAGTTTCATAATGATGAATTTCAAAGATGACAAGGAGAGGTGATATTCTGTGCGCGGCTTGGTTTTATATTTATTGTAGTTTGACTTATTACGTAGTCTACATGTATTATTGTTATGTCGTACACCTTGATTCGACATTCATACTAGAACAACAGACGTAGGCATCCTGTAGGCGGTAGGGTACAGGAGTGTACTATATTATTTCATCTTCTTTGGAAGTTTGGTTGACTAATTATAATATTATGGAAACCCATTGGGTAACAAACTAAGGTATACCATTTGTCCACATCTAATATAAATACTGTATACCATAATGGTTATTATTGTTGTTATTATTATTATTTTAGTAGCCAAAAATTTGATATGAACGGTTAAGTAAAATGTATCTTTTGATTTAGGGCCTTGATATTTGGGATTGGTGATTGGATGGAAAAGTTTTACAGATCAG
>JAWQUT010000074.1:297895-300342 GCA_033807755.1 Ellobium chinense
TCTTCTTTACTTTAAAGTATCCTTTACCTTTCTATTATAGATTATAGTGCATTCTGTGGCGACCATGGTCCTTCTCTAATTCAGTATATTTTGCAAGAAAAACATTTCCCACCACACCAGTATGCTTTTTGTTGTTGTTGTGGTTGTTGTTGTTGTTGTAGTTGTTGTTGTTGTTGTTGTTGTTGTTGTTGTGGTTGTTGTTGTGCATAGTGATCTTTAAGAAACTTGATATCTTAAACAAAGTCCTTATTTCACCACTAAAAACTCATTTTCTCAGACATTTGTGACTTCTATACTACACCAACTACGTTTCCCCTCTTAGTAAAAAGATGTCACTGTATCTCCTCTCAAGCTTATAACGTACTAAAACACAGGATACCAAAGAAAGAGAAACTAACTGAAAAAGGTCGCGAATAGCCTTGTCGTTCACTGTAAGATGGCTGTGTCTCAATCACTGACGATACTATCCTCCTAACATATGTAGGTAAAAATCAATAATAGATACATAACTCAGAAATTATTCATAAGAAAATATATGCTAAAGACATCCATTATCGTCCTCACGAGCTGGGAGACTCAAACAGCCATCAACACTTCTCGTATTGCGAGACGCACCTCTTTAACCTCGTCTGGTAGGCTCATTACCCATACACACAAGCTTATTATCACCAGGTTTTTTTTTGTGGGAAAGTGTTTTTGGGTGTTTATTTCTCGACGGCTTCAAGGTGAGTACTCGATGATTAGCGGCATCTGAGTGTGAGAGACGAAGAGGAAAAGCTTGATAAGGTAATTGCGGCAGTTCTGCTGATTTCTGAAAATCTCTGACTTTACAGCAAATAGTTTCGGTTTATATTGATAGAACAAATTAACCCCTGTTAAAAACAGCCAAAAGTAATTGTTGTTAAGTCTAAGCTTTGCAGAAATTAGCGTACTTGATATGGCATTCTTCAGGAATTGCTCAATATTGATCTCTAAGTCAAACTCTACTAAATATTTTTGATGTAAAGTATGTGATTAATGTTGATCGTCTCCTCTCTTAAGTTCTGAGATTGACAAATGGGAAGTAGCACTCCAGTCGCTTTCATTTCGTTCACGTACTACGTTAGAACTGCATTTATATACCTGTTGGTTTTTATTGAGAGGGAAAAGGAGGGGATAAGGATGAAAACTTTAATTGCTCTAGTCTGCTTTCTTCAACTGAAAAAAAGGAACCAAAAATGCGTTTCACTCACTGATTTTTTTTTTTTTAACAGGGGGAGGGGGTGAGGGGTAAAGGTTCATGACAGATAACGGCGTAACTGGCAACCCTGCAACGCAGGATTCGTCTGCAAAGATTCGATAGCACAAAACAACAAAAAAAATTGCTGGCAAATGAAAGTTGGTTACCATGAAGTTCTACACGAGTTTTGCAGCTCTTAGTTTTCCGCACCGGAATATTTGTTTCTTCCCTTTTTACAAACCCACATAACTGAGGAATTATGTCCATTTTTGTGTATAGAAACTTCAGTCTCGTGCTGCAACTTTGGAAACGCGAAATACGCTGTTCTTAGCTGTTGGACCACAAATAACAAAATTAATTTTTTGAAAAAAGTACCTACATTTTGTCAATACCAAGCCTTTCCGAGTATTTCTACTGACCGCTTCGCCATAGATTTAAAGGACTTTGTGATTACAATGGAACCAGATAAACTATCTTTCTTACCTGCTTCACGTTTCAAAATATTTACCAACTTGGCCTCACAGCGACACTGGTCTGCTGAAAGGGTCATCTTGGGGGTGGGAAGGGGGGNCTTGGGGGTGGGAAGGGGGGGGGGGCAGCCAAACATTTATGAATGCAAAATAAAACAGAAAGATCTTCTATGAAATACATCACAAATAAAATTATGATTTCGACATCCACACGCTGATAAGACGTTCAGGGCTAAATGGTCTTGTAAAAATACCCGGCGCTTTATGGTATATTAAAACAAAAAAAAAAAGGTTGAAACCGCAGGCGCAAGAAGATCCCTCTATCCAGTTGAACTTTGTATTCATATGTAGTATGTGTGACGTTAAGTATGAAATGATCAAATTGCTTTGATGTTAGCCTTCGTATTAAATAGAGTGGGTTGCACTCACTGATTTTTTTTTTTTTTTTGCAGGGGGGAAGGGGTGAAGGGTAGAGTTTCAGCTTAACTGATTAACTGATATGCTCAGCTTGTAAGCTGAGAGAGGCCTTGGGTTCGACTCTTGACGCGGGCAATAAATTTTGAAGTGTAATGTTTTTTTCGGGCCCTCTTAACATTTTCCTGTGATCATAAACACTGTAATCTTTATTGGCAAAATTTCAAGATGATTTGCAGAAGCTTTAAATTATCAGTTCATTACTCACACCTCTTCTCCTTCTAAAACTAATGTGCCTTCCCACCAAGTCATACGTTCTTGGTTGTAAGATACCCCCCCCCCCC
>JAWQUT010000074.1:304048-315247 GCA_033807755.1 Ellobium chinense
AACACCTAGAACGATCCGACAGACTCCAATGTCAGAGGACTGGCACTTGATTACTAGTTCGTGAAGTGTTTGACTCACTTATGCAGATTTTTCAAATAAATGGTTCGAGATAGTGAGGTCGGGCTTGTTTTCTTTTTAAGGATGTCAGTTTGTACACAGTGTTCACGCTGCCTTCATTCACTTGTTACCGAGTACGTTTAACTACCCCTTTGTCATTATGAGATTTTGATGGGATCAATGTCAAATCGCTCAGAGCGTGGGCAATCTTTTTAACAGCCACCAGTTAAGCAACGATGTAATCACTTATCCCTTTAAGAGTGAGAGAAAGAGAAGAAGAAGAAGAAGAAGTAAAAGAAGAAGAAGAAGAAGAAGAAGAAGAAGAAGTAAAAAAAGAAGAAGAAGAAGAAGAAGTAAAAGAATAAGAATAAGAAGAAGAAGAAAAAGAAGAAGAAGAAGATGAACAAAAATATAAAGCAGAAGAAGATGGAGAAGAAGAGGAAGCAGAAGAAGAAGAAGCAGAAAAAGACGAAGAGGAAGGAGAAGATGGCAAATAGATAAAGATCTCTATGTAAGTAGTGTTCAACAGATTTGTCCGGGTCATATTGATAGAGTATTCAAACTAATAAAAATGCCAGTGGAGGAAATCCACCCCCCGTCCCTTTCCCATGAGAAAAAGAAAATGTAATGAAACAGGACAAGCGGAGTCAAATTCGCCTTGGCGTCTTTTGAAACGGAGCATTATGTCCCTTGCATTCCTCACTCAAACGAAAAAATGAAAGCAATCTGGATATTACCTGTAGTTTCGTATCATTTCACGACCACTGCGTTTAGCGTCTACATACAGCTCATTTTCCATGTCAGACAGGCTCCTTTCCTTTCCTATCTCCTCTCAAACTTATTCTTTCTTCATCCACATTATCTCAAAATCTCAAAGATTTCGTTGCAAAGTTTCCCTTACTCTGTCCGTGTTACTGTTTTAATTTTACATCACGATCTCCAATTTTCAAGTTTGGGATGTGCGGTTCTACTGGGAGGCACTCAGGTCTCACTGTAATGGGATTTTGGAAGTGGGGGAGGAGGGGGGATCATTTCATTCGTGAGAGGGGAAAGGGAGAATCAATCTACACAAGAGAACCCCCTCCCCCCCCCCCCCCCCCNAAAAAACAAACAAAAAAACAAAAAAATCACCCTTTCGCTCCCCGAATCTACTCCTCTGCCTCAAACTCTCATCCTTCACACTCTGACATTCACTATTTGTTTTTTGCTTCTCTCCTTCCTTTCATCCCTGAGCCTCCACACTTGTCAAACCTGAACAACATTACTCTCTCCTTCTCTTCTCCATGGCTTCATACCTGGGACCCTATAACTATTTTGAGCAGATAACGCCCAAAGGTTACAGTTGGCACCAACAGCATGGCGCCTTCGTTTAAACGGAATGACGGAATGAGAGAAAATGCTGGTTGATTGGCGTAACACTTGTGAGAGCGTGAGCAGTTGGAAAGTGCATTAGCGTTTACACACATGAGCACTGCACTGGTTTCACACGTAGCCTATAAAGTTAGAAACACATTCAACCAGGGCTTTTGTCATGATCGAAATCGCTTTGAAGCCTGCAGCCTTTAAATTGTAATGGTTAGCATACTTGGTTTCTATTTTCAGGCGCCCTGGCTCGATTTCTTATAGGGGTAACCGACTCTTGATAGCATTTAGTCATCCTCTTTGTTTATCGTCCCGTCCCAGACTGATATTTCAGTGTTTGCTATTTATTTCTCCTCAGCCCTTGAGGCGCGGGAGCCGTTTCGGAACGATTTAAGTAGTCTCTACGGCTAATGCAGGAACCGGATTATCCCATCGCGCCCTGTCTAACTAAGAAAAGCCTATGCCGGAGTATCCCGCGAGAAAATGGGCACCTGAAAATGAAACAGTCAGCTGGTAACTTATAAAAGCGAGGCAATTATAAAATGTGATCAACCGAACCGATACGACCAAGCTCTCTGGCACTGACAGAGTCACAGCACTAGGAGAATCAAATCTTATTTCTGGACTCTTTTGGTCCAGTTTCAACGCTTTCAGTTTCTTTGTTCACGTTTCCACCCTCTGAAAGGTCATTGACTCAAGTCATCCTACTTTTACTTGCTTATATTTTTTTAAATTTGTAGTGTCAGTACTAAAAGTGATTAACTTATCAGTCACGGGTAAAGTCAAGTACCAATGGGAATAAAAAAGCAGGAAGGACTGCAGATATAATATTTTGGCATCGAAAATAATCCAGCGATAGCGGCGATTTCTGTATGACAGTTATCAGTGTATTATCTACCTGCAGTTGCCTACGGTGAATCATGCGATAACAGCGTACATGAAAGCACACACCTGTATAAATGATGATGTAGACGCACTGTCGTCGTTTAAAATACCTGTGTTTGATTGTAATCTTAAACACCTGGGTGGGTGAACAAGCTCCGCTGGTATTTTTTTTTTCAGAGGAGTAGTAGAAGATATAAAAAAAAAAATCGAGGTTTGGGAGTCAAACAGTTGTATGTGACTATGATCTTTCTGATGAGCCTATCGGCTGCACATCTTTTGTCAAAACGGCGTAACTGTAGGCTGAGAACTAAATGAGTTATGAACCTGTGAATATTTGAAAATCGTCGAAAGTCTGTATCTTGACTATAATTCGGCCTATATCATAAAGGAATTGGTGATACTTGCTTTCAAGACTTGTATAATTCGAATCTTCATTTTGCACGTGACGATAGTAGATTCGATACTTTGTCATCCAATAGCATCGGTCAAATTCGAAACGCTTACATTCAAACTACTGTATCGTAATTAACTTACCAAAAGTCTTTAGTCACACAGCCGTTAAAGGTTACCTTACACTGGGAATGGCAGGCTGGTTATTAATTTCACCCCCACGTACATCTTTTTCCGACGAGAAATTCAACATTGCTTTTTCTGAAAAGTGGTCATCTTACAATATAATAGTTTCATTTCTTACCCTCGATTAAATCGAAAATGAAGAGTTGTGATTGAGCAAAATTGCCTGTAGGAAGAGCCAAGCACTAAATCTAAGATGAGTTCAGACCTGTTCTATCAGAATTTTCCATCATTCCTCGATCCCCGCCCTTGTCTGGAGCTGCCGATAGCAACAGGGCGGCTTGCCTTGTCAACAGACTGAACTCCTGGTAACCACAATCCGGATACTGGCAACTTCCCTTCATCGCAACATTTCCCACTTTTCTATATAAAGTCACCGAGTCAGTCAGTCTTTTTTCCTTTCATCCGAGGAGTTTCTAATAAGCGGAGTTGACAACATTGACAAGGTGTTTTATTGTTACCCTCATTTTATAGAACGTAGGCCTATTCAAAACGTTGCCTGCTATCCTACATATATAGATAAATAACTAGCTGTAGACTTACAAAACTACCTCAGGAGAATAACATTTTCTGCAAAACATTCACCAGAACATGTCGTCATTAAATCTATGAATATATTCTGCATCTACAGTATCACCATCATCACACCAGCGACAAGCAAGTTAGCTATCGTGCCATGAGTATAAAATCCCTCCCTNAGAGAGAGAGAGAGAGAGAGAGAGAGAGAGAGAGAGAGAGAGAGAAAGAGAGAAAGACACAGAGAGAGACAGAGACAGACAGAGAGAAAGAGAGAGAGAAGAGAGATAGAGAGAGAGAGAGAAAGATAGAGAGAGAGACAGAGACAGAGAGAAAGAGAGAGAAGAGAGAGAGAGAGAGAGAGAGAGAGAAAACAGAGAAATTTATATCCTCGACATCATCAGACAAACACAATGAACAAAACAGTTTTGTTGTATAGATTAAACATGCCTCTCGTGTTACACTTTTCCTGAAGGCATGTTGCTATCTGCCTTAGAATATACACTGCAGGTGCAAGGGCAGATTTCTGCAATTCTGATGTCTGGTGGCTACTATAAAATCCTTTATTCACCTGTGAGCTAGATTTGCAGTGAACCTACATTTTATGGATTAATAAATTCTTATTAAATGAGGAAATCGTAATCGTTGGCTTTAAGCAAGTGGCGCAAGATTAAAAAGGCAAAAGACAGGCCGGATGTATAGACATATAAAACTGTAATCAATATTTCGTGGAGATTAAAAAACAAAATACGATGTATTTAGCAAAAACTTCAAAGTCTAATTACTAAGGTTTTTATTTCGTTTCATATTTCCAGGTACATAATTTGCCTACGCAGATCGGCGAGAGCTCGTTTTGTTCAATTTAAGAAACAAACTGACCCACTTGGCAAACAAATAACAAAATAAGGCCAACAAGTCTGAAAGGTTTTCGTGTACCCACCCACTCACTGAGGGCTTGGGGTAGTTATGTGCTGAAACTCGTATCTTACAAATTGCTGCTGTTAAAACTCAAGTATGTCTAACGTTGTTTACCTGTGTCAGCTATAATTAATGTGTCTAACCATTTATGAGTGGTATACAAGGATGTACGCACAGGAAGATTTGGGGGTCGAATGGGGAGGAGGATGGTGGGGAAGGAGGGTGGCTATCGTCACTTACAGCGCTACACATTCACCATGCTTTCTTGTCTTCACATCCCAGATATCGCCACCCACCTTCCGTGTTGACGTAAAAAGCTTTATCCAACCGTACGAGTCTGGCCGTACGCAGATTTGGTAGATATTAATTTGCCGCTTTCTCTTGTAATGCTAAAAATCTTAGAATCGTAAATATGATTTAGCCTCTTTATGCAAGCACATAGATTGTAATAAATATATAATAAGTCCGTTTTTACGTCATACTAATATGGGGATATATTGAGCTTTCCTCTTTCCCTCTACTCACACGTCCTGCTCCGACATGGATATTTTGGGAAACTGCGGTCATATTTCATGAATCTATTCTTTCTTTTTTTGAGGAGCTGGCAGAGGCAAAGTAGTCTTCCCCGATGTTTGGTAATGAAACAAGAAATGTGTGTTTATATAAAGCAGCCAAGTTCAACACTTTTGTAGGTTTACTGTGGTTTTGTTTGGCTCAGACTCTGATGCACAGAATGACCCAACTAACAAAGTGTTTCTGGGTGGCAGATGGGAGTTTGGGGTCAGGTGGCAGCTGAAAAAGCTTACCAGAGGCATTTCTGATCTGCAGTCTATAAGGCACACGATTGATTTCTCAGGCTCACCGGAAGCACGAAAACCCAGCAAAAAGTAATCATAGGATAAATGTTACTGTTTAACGGGCTTGGCCAACATTGACCGTTTGAGAAAAGATGATATTCGCCGATTTTTAAGTGTAAAAATACTTGTATGGCCTGATGTATGGGTAGTTTTCTTAGAAACAATTATTTTCTTTCTCCATGTTTTCCTGGAAACCCACAGAAACTGAGGTGGCCCTTCAACTGTTTGTGTAGTTTCAATACAATCGATTCCGCTCAAACGCAATCCTCTTAACAGTAAATTTTGCTTAAAAGGCACATTGTATTACAATTCCCTAAGCTAGTATCATGCAAAAGTCACTGCATAATAGCATAGGCTTATCTTGTCATGCTTCAGAAGAGTTGCTTTTACACGAAGGACAACTGTGTTGTGAAATTCTTAATCACTTCTAAAGCTACAAGAACCGCGGTTAAGCTAAAAATAGAAAAGTAAAGAACAAGCAGCATAAAGCTTTACAAAATAACACAAAACAAAACGATGAACATTTCGACAGGTTACCTCCCTCAGCAGCAACGATAAACACATAGAACAAACAAACAAAAATGTACGGAGCGAATAAAAATGAACACAAATTTCTTCCTATTTTTCACTTGACGAATGCATCTATATTTCCTAACCTTTCACAAAAAAAACCACACAAAAAAAAGTGGTGAAATTTTAAATCTTCGATGTCATCAAACTAACACAGATGTCCGCCCAAAATGGAAGCAGATCTAAACGCATCACTGTTTCTTATATAAATATTTATACTTTCCGAGTGAAAAGAAAACATTGCTATACCTTCAAAAGCACAGTGGCCGAGTCATAGTAATTCACTTTCACTAGTATCATAATGCAGCAAAACATCACAACTTCGAACCTTATTTACTCGAAACTAACGTACGTATTCGTTACAATGCTCTATGGCCGTATGCATAATCCTTATGTTAGTTAACTCACTGCGGTATCCACGGGTAACTCCCAAAACATTAGTAGTGTTCACTATGGTAAACGCATAACGGTAATAGTATTAACGTATGGATTATGCATACGGCCACTGATCCCAAATCCTTTACGTTCTTATTAAACATAACTCACTAACTCGAAAACTTCATCAACCTGAAGGCCATGAACTTGTTCCTTAAAATTCGAGTACATGAGATTTTATTACAATAAACAATCGCTCTAAAATGTCTTGTAAGAAGAAAACTAGCATACCTTACACAGCACTTTCGTTGTTCTGCGAATGTTATGAAATCCATCTATCTCTCCCGATAGATCACACACGTAAAACTTACCTTCGGAGAAGGTGAACTTTTCCAAATCCGCGACCTTGACTTTAGAAAACAAGACAGCAAACCTTCCTTCGACTGTTGAAGGATTTCGTTCGACCTGTTTAAGACGCTTTTCAGAAGTAGCGAAAAGTTCGCTAAGGGCGAAAATGTGCTGTGTTTGCCAACAGTATACGTGTGTGAGATAGTTCGATTACGCCCTTAGCAGGTAGCGTTTTCTATCTCCCACCAGTGGGGTATAGGCCTCCGCAGCATCTTCGGTAATACATTAACATCTAACTGCCAGGTGTAAACCCTCCCCAGGGGCGGCGGAAGCATGTGGGTGAGTAAGGTTGGAGGCGCTAATTAGCTCATCCTAACATGTTTCAGAACTCGATACCGGACTAGGCACGTCTATGTGTGTGTGTGTGTGTGTGTGTGTGTGTGTATGTGTGTGTGTGTGAGTGAGTGTGTGTGTGTGTGTGTGTGCGAGTATGTGTGTGTGTGTGTGTGTGTGTGTGTGTGTGTGTGTGTGTGTGTNGGTTGGAGCTGGGGTGATGGGGGCAAAACAATAGAAGAAACAATACAGAGATAGCTGCAAGGTAGATAACCTCAGCGGCGGAGGTTCCAGATGGGTAAAGCAACGTCTTCTTACAAAAGGCTTCCTACTCGCCTACTCCTATGGCAACATTGCAACCACAATTTCGCCTTCAGTTTGTTTTCTTTCTGTTAATCTTCTCAGAAATTGCAAGAGCTCCTAACCCATTTTTTGATTCCCTCAAGACAGCACTGCCTGATTAGCAAGTTTCTTCAAAGAAATGATGGATTTATTTTTCGATTATAAAACCTCTGTAGCCGAGTGTTATTTCCATGAAAATTAAATCATCCGTTCCAACGTAAAAGGTCGCATTTTACAAAACTTATGGAGGGGAATAAATGCCAGATTGCGAAAAAATCATTTTATTCGCACTAAGAGACCAAATTCCTCATAAAAGTGATGTATTGTAAAGATTTGGAGGTCGATGTGAATTCCGAAGTTGCAGTCAGAAACGGTCAAAACGTCTCAGTAATTATGTTGTAATAAAAATATGTAGTCGCGTGAGGACACGAATAACCATTTTCTTCTTCTCCTTCTTCTTTTTCTTATTATTATTATCATTATCAGCATCAAGAACATTGTTGTTCTTGTTTTGTGGGTTTCTTTGGTGATCAGATTTTTCATTATAATAATAAAAAAAATAATAATTACTGTTATCAATCCTAGTAGCAATAATAGTAATAACAATAGTACTAGTAGTAGCAGCAGCAGCAGTAGAAGTAGTAGCAGTAGTAGCAGTAGTAGTAGTAGTAGTAGTGGTGGTGATGGCAGTAATAGTAGTAGTAGTGGAAGTAGTAGTAGTAGTTTTAGTAGTAGTAGTAGTAGTCGTTGTAGTAGTCGTAGTTATAGTGGTAGTAGTAGTAGTGGTAGTGGTAGTAGTAGTAGTAATGACAGTATCAGATCAGTAGTAGCAATGGTAGTAGGAGTAGTAATAATGGTAGTAGCTGTATTATAGTTGAAGTAGTAAAAGTAGTAGTAGTAGCAGCAGTGGCAGTAGCAGCAGCAGTAGTTCTGTAATAGTAATAGTAGAAGTATTTGAAATAGTAGTAGCAGTAGCAGCAGTAGTAGTAGTTCTGCAGTAGTAAAGTAGCAGAAGTCGTAGGAGAAACAGTAGTAGCAATATTGTAGCATTATTGCTAGTGCCAACAATAATAATTAACTGATACTAGAATGTACAAGTGATTGAAACCTAAATGTACTTCCAAAGATAATACCTTAATCGTTAATAGGGACAAATAGATACTCTCCTTCCTCTTAATATCGCTCATCTCCTGGCTAACTCTCGTCTCTGGCATCTTCCAAAATACTGTTGTTTCCGCCACTCGCAGATGCTCTGTTGATCTGGTATTCAAGCCCCTGGTTCTAATAATAGATCAATGCGTTATCCACTGCTCGAGAACACATGTGGGCCAACCTTTTCGCTGCTGTTTTCCGATAGGAGTAACATTTCTTCGTAAACATTCATTACCGAGGAATGTTTGTTTAATACGGGAAAGACATGGGCCTTCTAAGTGACGGTATACAGTACATACAGTACTTGTACTAAATTCCTTTCCCTGACAGTAACCTAATTATACAAGGCATCTCCAGATAATCGCACTATGCTTTAAATCACAAGTCATTTTATTCGTAAAAAAATTTTTGGGATAGCAGAACACGCTATTGATAATTGCCACTCCTTTTAATTGCAATATTCCCTACTTCTGAAGAGTTACAACTTTGTGGATTCGATTCTACTGTGGCTTCATGTATCACAACAAAAAGATATTTATTTGTAGTGGAATATAGAGTGCTTTTAGTACTTTTTCACGTGTAATAATGCACAAACATACCAATCTGAGCTATTTATACTAGTTTCACGAGCTGCACGAAAAAGGAATTATTTGTAATGAAAAAGTTCATGCATGTTAGAAAACTCTTCTTAACAAAATACAGATTTTTTTGTTTGTTTTTAAAGACAACAATCGCGGATGAACTTCAAGTGTTTAGAGAAAAATATAGGGGATTTTTTTTGAAAAGGATTATGCAAGGCTCTTAAGTTAATACCTTTTTCCCTCAAATCTCAAAATGTTTCTCAAATCTCCTTCCTTTCAGCTTAATTAATTTTTCTTGGGATGAGAAAAAAGAAGTCGTTTAGAGCTGTTTGCAGGTCAAAGATCAAACAGCGTCTGTGGGGTCCTGAGGCGATTGGGCCAAGTAGTGAGACGAAAGCGAGTTTCAGGGAGGCGCAGCACCGACCGACTCGGGCTAGAGCACTCCGCCTCAGTTTTTGTTTCGCTCAGACTGTCTGTGAAGGCTAGGCAATCCAATAATCGTGACAGCATAGATAAGTAAGTAAATAAAACTGACAAAAATAATAATAACTAACTAAATAAATACCATTTCCGTATACTTATCACTTATCTCAGAATTCATAAGTGTACTGGACCTAACTCCACCTAAGTTTCAGCTGTCTTTTGCCTCAACCAACATGGCCAATGTCCCCCACCTTCTACATTACTATTTGCCTGGCTCTGCTTCGTGTGATTTTCTTTCCACTGCCTATAGATAAGGGAATGATATCTGAGATAATAGAAGAGATATAGACAGAACTGCAAATAGTGCTTGACATGTGGACACATAAAGGCTTCCAGGTGTGCTTCTACTTCTAGGCTTGGCAGCGGCGCTGGAATCATGATGCCAACTCCAAAAATATGTACCTGGAAGTTGATGGAGGAATATAATATGTAGAGGAAGTCCACGAGCTTGTATTGCCACAGTTTCAGGAATTTTGGATCGCACCTCATAATTTCTTCTTAAAGTAAGTAACTTTTCGTCACGGTTCTTCCACATTTGCCCTGTCAATTTTTGAGGTCTCGAGAGACTGACACTCTTAACCTGGTGCTCAAAACAAAAAGTGAGGCAGATGTGGTTTAGCTTGTTAAAATTGTGATATAAAATGAAGTCAAAATTCTACATAATTTTAACAGGAAAAAAAGAAAAATGGAAGATCAAAGTAATATAAACAACTCAGATCATCAAGATAATTTCTTAGGCATATTATGTAGAATGAGCGTGATGACATTTCACTCTCCGCTACTCTTCTTCATTCCTGGAATCAAGAGAGATTTCCANAACAACTGACTGAGGCAATTGTGGAATAAGCGTGACGTTAAGCAGCGAAAGTCTACCAGCTTCTTTGGCCACAGTTTCAGGACTTTTGGATCCGACCTCGTATGTAC
Organism: Ellobium chinense; assembly: GCA_033807755.1. NCBI lineage: Eukaryota > Metazoa > Mollusca > Gastropoda > Ellobiida > Ellobiidae > Ellobium > Ellobium chinense. The sequence goes on from JAWQUT010000074.1 coordinate 314,325, forward strand.
TCTATTTTCCGAGTGTATAACTTACTTTAAGGTGCTATCATTATGCACCAAAAATATGAAAATACTCTTAATGTAACCACTGCTTTTCCTCGTAACATTGCCAAAATATCGGCGGATTTGCGTCATAGTGATAAAGTGCTATGGTAAGGAGATACTGGGTGAGTTGTGCGATCAACTCCGTTTAAATCTAATTTCAGTTCAGCTGCAACTTTACTTTTTCTTCAAAAATTTGCATTTTCCATATAAATCATCGGATAATCGCAACACCTTTCAATTGCAATTTACTCCATACATCTGAGGAGTGGCAAATCAGGGGACATGACAGTCATTTATTCTCTACAGCTTCTGTGCGATGTATAAAAACGTCTACTTTGAGTGTATTCCAAACATTGTCCAGTCCGGAAATTGGTATCATTTTGTCCTGGATGAGGTCTATATAGCTTTTTAGAATTTGAGAGTAATAGGCCTCGTGCGAAGAGAAATACTCCACCATTAATAATGCACCAGTTTGCACTTTGAGGTGAAATCTTCCACGCCAAAGCAAAGTGTGACGGAGTTGCATACCAAGGCATGTTCAAGGCGAACAGATCTTAAATGCCTTATCATTTTTTTATATCATTATTCATGGAACATGCATTGGTGTGCAACTCTGCTGCAGCTGCCAAAGTGCAAAAAGGTGCATTAGTAATTGTGGTGCGTGACTTTAGGGCAACCCTGCATAGACTTTTTAAGCTCGTTCTGATTAGAGAATCGGACTTCATTTACAAGCTCCAAACCATCTGTTCCTAAACATTTGCGAGGAATTTTCTTCTTGTCCGAACGTTTGTTTTATAAATGCAATGCGATTTTTCTCCTGATCATTATTGTGATTTTGTGGAGTACCATCTATTCCATAAACACAAACAAAATGCTCTACCTACCCC
>JAWQUT010000074.1:316846-345125 GCA_033807755.1 Ellobium chinense
CTTTATCTGGACGACAACAGAATAGTAGACTGCTTTACTGTTTAGTTTACTGTTCAGCTAGCTTACAGCTGGAAAAAACACACAAACGGACATGACACTGCCCTGCACCTAATAAGATAACACGTTTTTTAGAAATGATGCAAAGTTACAAGTTTTAGTGTTTTCCCTGTTAATCACCAGCGTAACACGTAGCCATCAGTAGTCAAGTTTCAAACACTCGAAGTCCACTAAACTTGGTGGATCCAGATTTTTCAACTTATACTGCTGAAGAGGTCTAGAAAAGTTTTTTTTTTAAAAAAAGTAATTATGAATATCTGACAAAACCTTAAATAATGTCACATAGCCCAGGTGGGGTCCCTTTGCCATTTGGAACTTACATAGAAGAGTAAACAACAAACAAAAAGTTATCCCCTCCCAGTTGTACCATCCGTTTGTTTTCTTCATATTTTCTTTACTGCCAAAATGGCAGGCACCCTTATTCAGCCTATCCACCATATTCCAGGATATCCCGACATGAAGGTGTTTAAGGCTTTGCTGCTGACATCGTCGCTGTTTGCTGTTTTCTGGGCTCTCCTAGCCGTCCTCTTGTATCACCCGGTGCCAGAAGATCTACCGGAGCCGTGGAAGTGTGAAGTGCTGCTGGCTGCCACAAGCTGCTGCAAGCTGATGGTGCGTGGCTGGCAGAGACGTATCATAATCACCAAATCATCAACCTTCCACGTCAAGTGTGACTTTAGAAGATGCATCCTTAAAGCCATCGAGGCTGAATCCTCTAGTTAATGTTGACCTGCTGTTAGTCTCTACTATCATCACCATCACCATAGCCACCATCAGCATAACCACTGTCTTCATCACCACTATCACTATCACCATCACCATCAACAATATCACAACCACTATGACCATCACCATCACCATAACCACTGTCTTCATCACCACTATCACTATCATCGACACCATCAACAACATCACAACCACCATCACCATCACCACCACCACAACCACTGCCATCATCACCGCTATCACCATCAGCCTCACTATCAGCACCATCACTGTCACATCTCCATTACCATTACCACATCACCATCACCACCACCATCATCATAACTAGCACCACCACTGCCATCTTCACAAGCGCAATCACATGCCCATCCACTCTTTCAGCTAAACGATTGGGAAATGCAAATTATAACACGTATTCACTCTACTTATCTTGAAAATTCAAACATTACAACGAGCTGTACGATAACTCAAAATCCCAAAACCATAATAGCATCAGCACTGTAAAAGACAGTCATAAATGCAGGAAAAGAAATAATTCATTTATAAATAATAAAACATTTAAATATGATGACTATAACAAAATTTGCTTATTAATGCTCATTATTCGTACAGTGGTAAGATTACCTTCGTCTGCACCTTGTCGTTAGTTCAACTAAAAATGGAAAGTAAAAACCCGAGTCTGCTCATGTCCAACCATGTAGATAATACCGTATGAAATAACGGACCTTAATGCGCAAGTTCTACATTCTCTTGATCATTTTCCAGGCCTCACTGCTCGCATTCTTCGGCAGGAGAACGTTTCTGCAAAATCTGAGATTCACAACCGCATTGCTGAATGATCATGGTTTCCAGTCACAAGGGAGAGGCGATGTAAAGGTGCTTATCTGTTGTTGTTATTATTATTGCTGTCTCACTTAAGACGTCACAGTTGCAATGCCCAGACATTTTGTGGTATCCACCGCAGAGTCCAGATACAGCTTCACCATCAGTCTCTTTCCCCCTCTCCTTCCTTTTCACACACACACACACACACACACACACACACACACACACACACACACACACACACACACACACACNCACACACACACACACACACACACACACACACACACACACACACACACAAAAACACACACGCAAACACAGACACACACACAAACACACACACGCAGGCACGCGCAGAGCAGAGTGACAGTTGCAATCATAACCTTGATCTGGCCAATCCCATATATAGCCACCAATCACATTGCCTCAGAAAGAACAAACACCTACTATGGTCTTATGTATAAACTATACGTTAATTAACGCATTGCGTTAACCTCAGTGAACACTGCCAAAGTTTTGGAATTCCAGTTGTTACTGCAGCGCAATAACTAATGTGAAGATTATGCAATACGATCACTAGAATCCTCGCTGGATTTTTGGTTGGGAGGTTGAGCATTATTATAGAGCTTGCACGGAGTGCAAGGACACCTGTCTTCTATCCAAGTAAATCAAGAGTGTAAATCCCTTTGGAGTATAGGAAACAATGACATCCGTTTAATGGAAGGTTCTTCCACTAACGTAATTGATTCTCATGCTACTCTCTGCCCTCCGGTGCGTGTTGTAAGTGCATTTTTCTGATTTTTCTGGTTTTCTTAATAGGCTACAGAGCTATACCGTGTTAATGGAGAACGACAACATGCACTAAAAAACCAATAGTGGGACACTTGGGTGTCATGACTCAAGTGTGGCCCAATCCCTTTAGGGTATCAGAGAGTCATAGGGCCGAAACACTTCCTAAGAGGGAAGTATCTTCCTCTGAAGATCTTCTGTTGGCTCGCTCTCCGCTGAAAAAAAAAAATCATATTATTTATTTTTTGGCCCCATCGTACAGAGTTCCATTTCTCTCTGTCTTTCCATCTAAGTAATTCTCTAGTATCTTTTACTGGTTCCGAGATACCCAACAGCATGTTCCACTGATTAATTGATTAAGAAAGGTGCAACGCGAAACATTTTTTTTTCTATGTCCTCTGCAAAATTGTGACTGTGTCGAGTTTCGATATCAGTTTGATACTTCAAATGTTGCATTTATAACACAAATGAACTTTTCTTTTAAAAAAATCATTGGCCTTGGAAACACTAAAATATTATTCTATAATACCACACTTGGTAGAGAAGATACTGACGCTTTGTCTGATCTTCATTGACAAAATTTGCAATAGTTTAATGACAATTCAGTTAATTGGTTAAGAATAGTGGGTGATTTGTTACTTTTTGTCATAGAAAAATGAAATTCTGAATCCGTCTAGAGTAAGACTTTACATTATTTGACCTGGTTTATGAAAAAACAAACAAACGTTATTTGTTGACACAGCGTACAGACGATATTTTGAGAAGGATAAGAATGGTGTGTATATTTTTTTTTCTTTTTCTCAGCTGACTCACACCACCATGGCCGATGTCCCAGTTATCATGTACAGACCTACATCCGCTCCTCCCACCTCCTCACCAGCGGTTCTCTATTTTCATGGCGGAGGATTTGTCTTCAATTCACCAGGTAGGCTATCAGCACCATTCACATCCACACCTCTACAGGTTATTGGTTGTACTGCTGGGCGTGAGTTTAAGGCTTCACAGTGGGCAAAGCCTTACAAAGTTTCAGAAATTTTGTTGGCTTGCTAATATGCTATATATGTATAGACCGGTGGAAAGATAGAGAGGACGCAGACGAGACGGGGGGAACTTCTCCAGGTGCCCGACAACTCCGGTAGACGATCCCATGAAGGCCAAACAAAGTTCAGTTCTTGGTGAGGCGAAAAAAAGAATCTGGTTCTCTTAACTCTGCAGTTTGCTAATCTTTCAACCGATATTCACAAAAAGGACGTCTACCCCTCTGGGACTATTGGTTTTGAATTTATATTGTACTTACATTTCTATCCTTCGTCTCGTTCAGCATGGCAAGGAACACCACTCCAAAAAGGCAATGGTTTAAACTGAATGGTCTCTGCCCGTCCACATATGTGAATCAGTAGATGTAATCTCTTGGACATAATATATGTATTCTTCAGTTGAAGTATTTTGTTACTGAAGAATAGGGCATTTGCATTTTTAATTTGTGTGTGTGTGTGTGTGTGTGTGTGTGTGTGTGTGTGTGTGTGTGTGTGTGTGTGTGTGTGTGTGTGTGTGTGTGTGTGTGTGTGTGTNTGTGTGTGTGTGTGTGTGTGTATTGCCACACAAGGTCTTGCTTTACGACACAGATTTGTCCAGACCTTCTTGTGTAAATTCTGAACACCTGGCCTGCTTTGATTTCAGCAAATTTATTAAACAAGGCACTGGCTTCGTGCATTGTGTATGTGTCTGTCCTTCCTTTCTTAAACTTTGTATGCATGTTAAAGCTTACGTCTATGCTGTACATTCATGAGCAGTCCGGTCGTTTTACTGATGATGACTTACCAATGTACGACCCCAAGACTTCGAACTTTTTATATTGGAAAAGCTCTGGAAGTAATCACGGTCGCCAGTACTTGATACTGTAGTATCAAATACACTCGAACACCTAACGGATACCCAATTATGGACTGGTGCCTTGAAATTCGAATTTGTTGACGTCCCGCCGAATTATCATCACTAAAGATGCGGGAAATGCCAGACAATTTTACATTGTCGTGCATTGCCTTAAAATCTCGACACATCAGAGCACAAGGTGGAGGAGAATGGTAAAGAGTGAATGAACTGTAGCTAAACTATCAGAGCACCATCCTGCAGGAGTTTCAAAAAAGTCAAGAGAAGGAAGGGGAGAGTCGCTATAACATATTACCGGAGCGGCAAGATTCATCAATCAAGAAACTTTATTATAAGAACATATTACCAAGGCGGCAAGATTCATCAGTCAAGAAACTTTACTATAAGAACATAATAATATTACCAAGGCGGCAAGATTCATCAATCAAGAAACTTTATTATAAGAACATATTATCAAAGCGGCAAGATTCATCAATCAAGAAACTTTATTATAAGCTCCAGTCACAGCGACAAAAAAAAAATAACCATTCAAACATGGTCACAAAATACTTAACAACAAACAACAGCATAAAATAAGAACTATGGCAGTTGCGAATGTTAATATACTCAGAGCAACATTAATCCCATGAATACATTATTCTTCACTAGGATTATAATAAACGTGGTTATTATTCTCGAGAATACCCCTGACCTTTCTGCTCTTTCAGGACCGTATGGTATGCAGGTGCACTTTTGCTGCGTCGTGAAGAAATGGCTTATCTTCTCTTTCTGGTTCGGTTCTACTGACTAATCAATAATTAATACGCATTATCAGTATCATTGATAATTTTCTCACGAGCTGCCATTTGTGAAATATGGATCACACCTTTAAAAACGCCACGTCGCTGCAGATTATGTTTGGACGTTAATTCTTTATTAATTGTGAAATAACAATATTGTAGCCTTAAAGATCTATTCAGTGCCGTGTGTGTTTTGCGTTATGCGAAACAACAACTAGTCTGTCTCAAGGAATCAAGATGACTTCATCATTTCTCTGAAACAATATCATCTGACAGAAAAACGTACGTAATAACTCTATTGATTTACGAAAAATCAGGAAAATTTTAAGATAAAATAATGTTTAAAAAAATGTGTTAACGAAATCGGAGGTTCTTGTTAATGCCTGCTCAGATTAACTCCCAAAGAACTAGATAATCATACTTTGTACGAATAGGGATCTAACAGAATCACATTTATACAAGGTAGTTCCACCAACAGAAAATCTAATATTCTGCAATATTCTGGACAAAAAATGTACGATATTGTTTTCATAATTGCGTTAGTGTGGTCTTTCATCACGTGTTTTGTTATTATTCAAATCAAATCCAAACAAACAATTTTCAGACATCTCCTCGTCAGTAAACTTTCTTGACTACAGCATCACCTGGTATAATCGCAATTCAAGCTAGCCATGTTCAGAGTGATGACTGTCCCAATATGCCTGATATTACAAATTTGCTGCTTAGGCAAGGCAATTCCACTCAAAGACTGGGGACTGTTGGCTTGTATCTTTTTAACAGGAGTATGAAACCCGTTCAGTCCTCAACCACACCATCTCACCGGCGTTCCGCTACGTGTCACTTTTCCACAAAGTACACAGTGTCGGTTTTCACGGAAAATAAAGAGACCTTCTAGCCTAGATTTTGGCCATCCTACAGAAATTGCCTTGCCTCGTCACCTAAACTTACCAAATGTTAATGTCAGTTTCGTTTAAGCCTGGGAATCCCCCGAGTATATGATTGGTTTTGAGAGAGGGAGTACCCACGGAAGCTTTGAAGGATGTGGTTTAAAGCGATCAATAGAAACCCTGACCCTAATCCAACACAGCTTGAGATATTGCCCATGTTTGTTCACATGGCTTAATTTCATTTAAGATTAGCCCATTTCTTGCTTCTTTCGCAACAGGTCCGGTTTTATTAGTCTGCTAAATTACAGGCATTTCCTAGCTGTAGCGCACCTATTGAACCCTAAAAATACAACACGCTAAAACATGCTAAGATTTTTATGTGAATATGCTGTATACGAGTTTTGCTTTAAAAAATATGATTGAAATTCACATATCCGCAAGTTTTATAATATGATGTCAAGGCCTTGATGTTCCACAGCACTCTGCAAACATGGCGGAAGAAAAATGCATGACTTTCATTGCTGGTTTGCACCCTCTTTAGTCCTGGAAACATATTATAGCAAAGTCCGTTACGACAGTCGGGATACAAACCTTTGGCGGATTTCAATAATCAAAAGTCCATTCGTCACTGTGCTGGGAAAATGTCTAATTCATATTTGACACTTCTGAAAGAACGCGGAGAAAATATATTAATGACAATGGAAAAGAAAAAAAGAGTCAGTGGGTATCTTACCAACTGCAATTTTGGCAAGAAAATATTGGCGCATTTTAATTTTTTAACATGTCAGCAGAAGCTTTGATATCATAATAAACATGATGTCCTTATTAAAAATGGCCTGACTTAGTCTTAAGTCATTTTCGCAGCACAATGAAGTATAGCTTTTTTACCTTCCCGATTGTAGTTATGCCGTTTTCACACAAGATGTGCACCTAATAGGCTCATTACACGTCTTAGTTTAATTATAAATTATCGTATCATCTCTTATGGTGGTCTGATTCCGTAATCTCCGATATATTCGCATTTTCGCCAAAATATTGCTTCTAGAATAAAGCATGTAGATTAGGAAGATGCCAAAAATAGAGCCTGACGGGAAAACAGAGATGCCCTAATGTCGGGAGTCGTTAGATACCTGAGAAACCCACAGTGCGGTTTGTTGCAGGAGTAACTAACAAATCACTTTCCATGGAATATCCCTCCAATTAGGTACCGTGATTCGCCAACAGGATGTGAGTGGAAAAACATAGGAAATCGATGGAAATGGATTGATTATGTACCTCCGTAATCTTTACTTTGTGTTGACATGTCGATGATCATCCAGCCGCAAATTTACAATGAAAAGACCATCGGATGTCAGATCCAGAATGCACTGGGATCTGGCCCGAAACAACCGGAAATGAAACGTCATATTTCCTTACAATTTTCTCTTAGCAGTCATGTCATCGAGTGGTCGATGAAAATAATCTGTGGTGGGTCGTTAATATAGGCATCATTTAGAATCGTTACCTCAAGGGTTTTCTGAATGATAACTAAGTTGAAACAAGGCGGGTTGAAATGACAGGCATAGAAAGGAAAGGGCGTGCTTCTGTTCAGTCTTTCCCCTCTAAATATCGGTGCCTCTCTTTTCATTGAGTCCTGGCTCACTCGTTACTTACATAATTCAAAACGTCCTTGCTGAGGTATAAAAACGTAATCCACGAACAAAATTAAATAGGTGTGGCTTGCAATCATTCCACTAGCATAAAAAGACCTAATTTCTTTATAATATTTTTATAGCTTGTTTGTGATTTCGAAATTTCATCAAAGCCGCCTTAAAATGCTGAAGAGAATGCACTAAATCTGCAGCTTCCCTGACCTGTAGAAAACGACAATATTTTACCATACGTTGGCAAGGATGGTACACTTTTACTTCAGCGTCATGTAGGAGTTCTCTCCACCTAATGTGCTGCCCTTCCGAGAAAAAACTGCTCGACACGCCACTGAAGAAAAATACTAAGACGTATATATATAATGCGATAACAAAGTTACCATCCCTGTGTGCATTCTGTCTTCACCACTGTATTTTGGGGTATCTTGTGTGACAACAAGCATTGGAACTTTGATAATGTGAATGACCTTGGTGCCAGGAATAAGAATCCGATAGCCTACCTATTTTTTTTTTTGGACAAATGCTGTGATACCTCAAAAACTGTGCAATTACAACACATCCGTGAATTTCAATTTCATATTTAATGACGGCTATAATTATTGTATGAGTTCTTTATGTCGAAGTTCCAATGTAATCCTTTTCAAGTGTATGACAAATAAACTACTATAGGATCAAACGAACTCAAATTTCAAGGAATCTGTCCATATTATCGAAATTATGGTGCAATCGGTTTGATGCGCATTATTTTACCAAGGAAATAAGTTATTCGGGTCTTTGGCATAAAACGAGTATACAGGGATTTGGACCACATGATGATAGAACAATGAGATCCCAATGTATCGTTTATTCTGATTCGATCACATATCACTGACGTTCCCAGAAATCAATACGCGGAAGTAACCTAGACTACTCTCCAGTTTTAGAGATAGTGTTTCATACGGTGTTCTAAACTGTTTTGCAAGAAGAAGAAGCATATCTGATGATATGTTTAATATTTAGACAAACGATGTGACTCGATGCTGATAGCTCTCTTTATGTTCGATGACCAAACTGGAGTGAAGCAAAAACAAGCTTCAGCCATGTCTCTCTTCAGAGACCGGTGGAATCAACTGATAAACTACTGTGCGATCTGACGGGTCATTCCCGGGAACAATCCAAACGAGACGGCTAGAATTATTTGGACTTATTAACAGATGAGTAGGAGAGAAAAACTGGCCGTTTGTGGACAAGATCGGAGGAATTAAAGGCACTGAAAGATGTGAAAAAAAGTGTGGAATGCTGAATACCCTGGAAAATAACAGCAAAGTGAGTAACATAGAGGGTGTATAAAAACAGCTGAAAACAGGATAGTTAGACGGCTATGGGCGCAATTGTCTGCTACAGAGCAAACATTACAGGACAAGGAGAATTAGAGCTGAGTTGACGTCATACGCATAAATGCAAGTTTACCCACTCTTCTTATAAACAATAATTATGTTAAAGAATTTTGGAGCTGAATAAGCGTTTGTTACGACTGCTAGAAATTTGGAGGATGCTATAAACTCAACGTCTTCAGGACAATTTGAAGATACTCGCTGAAACTTGCTGAGGTATGGGACTCTTGAGACAGACTTTGTGCAGTGGGATTAGATTGGCAAAAGAAGACAGAAGTTATCAGCGATTGAAGAAGTCAACCGGGAGAAGAGGGAAGGGCACTTTGCCAGCTGAATATGCAATCTCTTTACACCAGCCTTGCTGATTTGTCTGCACCAGCTGCGGCATCGCTTGCCACTCCTGAATTCGACTGCAACACCTGATACGCCTTCCAAAGCTAATCAGATCCCCCTCAGTATTCCCCTAAACGGACAGAGACTCTGAGGCAGTCTCCAGAAGGACCAAATGAAACTCTGAACTGGTGTATCCTGGTAGTCCAGAGAAGCATTGAAGAAGACAGAATCTGGTTTGACAAGGACCCGCGTGGTTTAGCGCACAGGGAAGCTTTCTACAGTGCAAAGTACGTCTATAGTTACAGGTACATGAGAACACGAGATACCCACATCCATGTAGTCTGACAACTAAAGAGTTCATCCTATTGGGCTGGTAGCCTGGTCATACTGTATCATAGCAACACGATATGCATCTGTAGCAAAAATTTGAAACTTAAATTTTAGAACCGTTTTATGAGCTTTTGTATGGTGCTTGGGACGTCACAAATTTTGTTTCTTAATATTAGGCTACATAAGGTAAACCTTACCATGACACATTTTGCAGTTCGTAGTCTTGTTCCCGGATAACCTTTACCACCGCAAAATGTTTTTCTGCACTCTTCATGGAAAATGATTTAATTTACATTTTCTCCAGTCCACCTATCTGTAGTCAGCTAAAGATAGTGTCCGAATGTTTGTGATTAGCATCTGTAAAATGGCAGTGATACTCAATGTTCACCAGGGAGAAATATATTGAGTGATATTGCCTGCTGGATAATACTTGTAACAATAATATGCCATCGCGTGAGCAGGTATTGCAGGGTTAAGAGATGCATAAACATCTTTCTTCTTTATTATTATCATCACCTCCCAGTGTAATGATTCGATCGGATGTTTATTCTCATTTCCCCTCTTAAAACGGACAATGCCTTACATTATTCTGCGCAATGTTTTTTGCATGCTTTTGGCAACTGAAAACAGTGGATAATGATACGAGTGAAATCAATAACATTCATTGTTAACTGCTGTAATGCTGGCTTTTGTTTCCCCAGCTCCATACTTAAATGTCCCCACTCATTTGAACCTGACTAGATCTAAACTTGCCAACAGGAATGAAGTGCTTTTCTCAAAAGGCCGAATGCCAGGAGCGAAAATGAATCTCCCTTATTTTTTTCATCAATTAATGTCATATTTCCTGCTATCAAACTCATAGAAATTGTGATCTGTATTGCGTGGGTCTTCAAAATCTCAAACCTGAGGGGCAGGGGAAATCAAATCACTTTAGAAGACATGCTTATTTCAACAGAATATTCTTAAGTAGTCAGCTCCAACAAAGCTCACTTCAGGTTAAAGCCAAATGTAAATAATAGTATTATTGCGTCATCAAATCTTGTTTCCGAAAGTAAAAGATACACCAGCCTATGTAAGCCATTTTAACAGACCAAATCAGCCATTTATATACTTCTTACAGTGGAAAAGCAGCGACCGGAAGTACCCCCCCCCCCNCCCCCCCCCCCTTTCCAATTTCCAATCAGAAAACATATCGCAGCAAATATAGTCTTAATTTAATCTTACGGTTGCTGGAGCCAAATTGTAAACGCCTCTTTGAGCCATTTAATAAGTTTTTTTCCTTTGAATCACGGGAATTTTCCGAGATGGCCAAGGCTAGTCTGCGGGTCTGGTGCCCTTCAAAACACTGTGCTCAAATTATATACAGTTTACAGTGGGGGTCCTTATTCAGATTTTTTACAATTTTAATTTAGATGAAAAGGGTGTAAAAATTTGGCCTTCTTTTGCAGATCACAAGCCCGCACAAATAAAATCTGCTAAAGCCATTGGGAAAGACTGCCTGCAACAAATTTTTTTATTGCGTTTTGAGTCTTGAGACTGAATTTCACCACTTCTGCGGCGTGGTTTCATGTTAAACTACTATTTCTACACAATCTGCTCAAAGGACATATTCTATACTCTGCTACTATCGACTCTGATAGTCCATTTTTTTTTGGGACCAGTTAGGTTCCTGCAACCTTAAGACTGCTCGCCTCATACTAGGGCAGTGACCTAACATAGCTTTCTAAACATCTGTCACGTGTCATTGCCCCCGAAAAGTAATTCCTGCGTCTCCAAGAATTGAAAATTGGTACAGTTTTAATTACTGGAACATATAACCCTCATTCAATCTTAAGACCATTGGTCCCATACAAGCCCATTGACCTAACATCGCTTTCTAAACATCTATCACGTGTCACTGCCCCAGAAAAAGCATTCTGGCATCTCCAAGAATTGAAAGTCAGTACTGTTTTAATTACTGACACAACAGATCGCGGTGAATCGCCCTGCTCTTCCCTGGACTTAATGCCTTTCCGCTTTAGAAAACAGAGAAAAAGTGTGAGGTCAGATGGTTTCAGCGACTTTGATGTCTAAAGGCTACTACAAAATCCTCATCCCATTCACTATTAAAATGAAAGGGTAGGTCCATATTCACTAGATCTAAGTTCGCGAGTGAAGTTTAACAAAACAACAATCGTGTTCAAAGTAAAGAAATCAAACATTGGAAAAAAGCTCTCTCGGAGATCAAAACAAATATGACGTCATGACCAGAAGTGTACAAAACATTGTTGGCGGAATCACAATGGATTCATTTTGTATTATTTCTTAAGGGATTCCACACATGTCATGCTCCATTTATGAAACAAAATTATTAATTAGCGACAATGATTCTCCATCAGGATTTAAGCTCCGCGAATCATCTGTCTCTCAGTTACTCACGGACGGTTTAGAAAGTATGTTTCGTATCTTGCCGTAGAGATTGCTACTGCCAAGAACCAAGCAGAGGTAACGAATAATTATTTCTAACAGTGAAACCCAACAAGTTTTAACAAGTTTAATAGGAATAAGCCCGGGCCACAAATGTGGTACGTGGGCAAAATACAATATGCAACGGGACAGCACATGAACATTTAAAGCACTATAACTACTAACATCACACATGTTCATAATGTACTGGTACATTCACACATATTTACAACATACTCATACATTTTACATTTACCAATATTAATCATGTACCACTCACTTTCATTAATAGTCACTCAGTTCTTACACTCATTCTTCCTTCGTCTTCTGTTGTGATCTTCCATTGCCACCACGAGTTGGATACAAGGATGTCTACTTTGGGACGACAAAGGGAAAACCATGACGTCAAGCACTACCCAAGTACAATATTATTATCAGTCTGATAGAGGGCTTTTCTATACTTTACAAGTCTATGGACTGTGGTGGTGCAGAACCCGTCACACCAACCGTACATATTGTGACGTGATGAGAGTTCGTAACAGAATGAACTGAATATCGAGAAATTTCATTGGAACTTGATGGATAACCGTTTCAATTTGAAGTTTCATTACCGAGTAATGAATAACGCTTACCCTTTAAAAAGTGTTAGCTAATATTTGAATAGGTGCGTGAAAGGCAGAACTCCGTTCTAATCAATTTCTTCTCCGTATTATGTACATGTACTGTAAAGTGAAACAAAAAACCAACGACAAGAGAAGATCATTATATCGTAAATGAGGGTTTCTTCAGATGCTGGACTCTGCACACTAACAATGTCCACAATTCGTCATGAGCAAAGATTAATGTTTTATCAGCTCCCCTTAATGTTTCCAGCTTCGATTTCCGGGGATTGTGTCAGCTATCTGAGGCCTCTGTTAGCATTTCGTTCCCATGTTCTCGCCATTTAGCGTTAAATTTACGCCTTGTAGCAGCCAGGGAATGTTGCTACGTTCAGTTTCTAGAGATTTGATAAAGTTCTAAACATCAATTTGCTCTATGACTCAACCGTTTTTCACTAATTTGTAGTTGTGCGCCTTCAGGTGAATTACGGTAAGTGAGAATAATGCGAAGCTAAAATGTGTATAGGGAATAATTATGTCCTTTTTAGGGATTACTGTCATTCCTAGTCTTTGAAGGTTATGTTACCACGCCGCAATATCAGGAAAAGCATGTTGCAAGTATTTTAACCAAAGTTTTACCAGATGATGTCATGTATCTATTTCCGAAGTGTGCATTTCTGTTCCCAAAACAGAGGTTCTACAGCATTAACGTTCTGCTATCATCTTTGGATATGAATCTTTGCTCATTCTCGTGCTCCTGGTTTGTATAACATAATTTACAAGAACAGAATATTTCTCCAACAGGGACGCTGGAGTTCCATTCCCTCCGGTTACATTGTGAAACAAAATATTAGTTCAACAAGAGGACGAATCATGTTTGTGAACTGTTCCGCCGATAATTTTGCTGAAACGTTCAGCGCCATTTGCCAATCCATTCATGTTAACATATTTGTTAATAATAAATCAAACAAAAAACGGAGTAGCCTCAAGGCTAAGCAACATGAGTTAAATTTTCCGAAGTTGATAAATGAGCAAACAATCGTCTTGCAGAATTTAAGTAAATAAAAGTTCATTAAACACGCACGCCAAATTTCGAAGATAAATCAACTTGCGGTGAGCTGTCTGTGGCAGAATATTGTCATCCGTCGGCAGTGGGATATAATTGTCAGCCTACAATTATGTTTGACATGTTCTAGCAATTTCACTCCTCTTTTAAGATGTTTAATATATGTGCCATTAAAACATTAGCAATGGTCTTCCACATCCCATCAAGTGACCTTGAAGCAAAGTGCACAGATCTGTTAGATTAATCAAACTATGTAAGTACTTTTCTATGAGCAGAACGAAGTAATTTCGTTAAATATAACATAATTTTTGAGGACGCTTAAGCTCCTTCAGGAAGCGTATTGCTTCTTAATTTAATAGTTCTGGAAAATGAAATGTGACCAAGTTAAATCAAATTATCATTGACCTAGTTGAATCAGTTCTCGATAATCACGTATACTTGCACAACCAGTCTCTGGCAGGGTGAAAGCATTTTGGGCCATCTAATAATTTTACTGTGGCTTAAGAATGAATCCAGCAATGTTAGACGAAAAATTTAGGAATTATTATTAATGCTACAATTTTGGTAGAATTTTTGCAAAGGTTTGTTCAGTGAGCTAAGTTAAACTGACAGATCACATTAAACCCCTATCTTTACACTATGCGCTAATAAATAGAGTTTTTGTTGTGCGTTTTGCAAGACAAGTAGTCTTTGTTCTAAAAATTATAAATTAAACTTTCAGAAAAGATATATTTCAGAATTTGGGCAATAACGACGACATCTTTTACTATTATAAGAATTACATTTTACTGTGTAATTTGGACGCTACTTAGGGTGCATTTAGCACCAGTTGCACCAATGCAATTCTTTTGATATTAAGGGGAGATACTACTCTTTTCCAGAGGTTGTTATGCGCATAACAGGGTGTGCAAATTATCACTATGAATGCAGTTGATTACAAAGCAAAGTTGCACACCAAAGTGCTGAGTGACAAGGGTGACAATTTTAGGACAAATGTCATTTGTGATAGCACTAGTTGTCTGACACTAGATTTCACCCATGTCTCTTAGGCACCTTTATGCATGATCCTATGAAGGCTTTTCCCGATTTCCTGTCTAGAAAAATAGTTATTCCATTTAACATCAAACGGTGTTGATAGTTTCAGATAAATCTGCGTCAAGACAAAAAATATTTTTTTAAATGCCATCATAGAATCACGCAGTGGGTGAAATCTGGTGTCGAACAACTGGTGCCATAGCTATTGACACTTGCTTTAAGATCATCACCCTTGAGGGAGAAAAATGCACCATTCAGCACTTTGGTGTGCAATTTTGTATAGAAATCCAGTGCACTCATGGGGATAAGTTGCACAACAAGTCATGTGCATTACAGTCTCTGGATAAGGTTAATGCCTTCCCTTAAGAGATCCCAACATTTATGCGCAAGCTGTAACATTCCTCTGTAAGCCACAATTTAATGTCTACTTGCGAGCTGGTGATCCTGACCTCATCGACGCACTTCGGGTTTAGTCTTTTTGAAAGCGATTTTTTTTCAGTGGCTTTCCACTTTAATTACTTTTTTCGTTTGAAGCCTAGGAAATTATCAGTGGCTATGTGAAACAAAGCTTAAGTTTCAACCACGTTAAAAATACCATTTCCCAAACATGTCTCAACCACGTTAAAACTACCAGTGAACTAACCATGTCTCAAATGCATTAAAAAAACAGTCTACAACTATGTTCAAAACACCTTAAAAATACCAGTCTACAAATTATGTTTCACAACCACGTTAAAGCTACCGGTCTACGAATGTGTCTTAACCACATTAAAACTCCCAGTCTGTGAACTATGTCTCAAATACGTTTAAAATGCGAACTATGTCTCAAATACGTTTAAAATACCAGTCTACATACTATTGTATGTCTCAGCCACATTAAAACTACCTGTCTACGATTAAACTGCTATGTCTCAACCACGTTAAAACTGCCAGTCTGTGACGCATAGAATACAACGTCAAGACATATGTCAAAACTACTATTCCTATTCCTATAATAAGATGCCAGATTCATGTGAGCAAACGAAACGAAGTATTCTGATTTTTATAAAAATGTCTATCTGCGCTTCCGATTTTCGAGCTAGCGAACGGAACAATTCAAATTGCAATTACAAAAGGAAAAGCCCGACTGCTTGCGACCCAAATTTCTTAATCCTATAATAAGTGCGTCCAAACTCGCTTAGAAGAACACTTTTTATTTTTTTTTTCAATTCCGGTGATGATTTCAACAAGATTGAACAAAATAATATCGAGGAACCTTCTAAAATGAAATTCTTTGAGAAAACCCTGAGGAGGAAGCCAATTTGGCAGTGTCTGGCATCTTATACAGATACAATGCTTGGCAAAATTCATGCCAGTTTGCATCAATTAATTGTTATTTAAATACATCATAATTAATGTCGTCAATATAGCCTTTTATTTCAGCTGATTATTAATTCATATGTAGATCTAAGTACTCTTAACTGAGTTCATACCGGTTCGAACCATTTATTTTTTTGCTCCACTCCGTTAGAAGTACACATTAGTTTATTTGGTTCACAAATAACGATCGCGTTGTATTTGTTTTGTTCTATGAGGCTGTAACTCAACATCTAATTTCTTTAATAATTTTTCTTTTTTTGGACGGCAAAATCATGTTATTAAATTTCTCACTAGTCTCAATGTGGAGTAAATTACATTGCCATTTCCTTCCTTTAGGGCTCTTGTGACCGTAGGCATAATTCTTGCGACAGCAAACGTACTGCGGTAACCATGGAAACTCCTAAAACATAAATGGTGTTCGCCGCAGTCACCGCAATAAGTTAATTAATGCAAGGATTATGCATAGGACCACTTAGAGATCAAACATGATTTAAGATATTTTTTGGGTTATGGCGGACGCCAGTTCACGGTGCAGTCTCTATTATCGCTTTCATTTACGCAATGCTTTTCAAGGGCTGATCTCACCAAATTAGCATGCGCGCATTAATCTTTTTATAGGTGTGTTTAAGTTTTAGAAGTTTACGGCACAACTGCACAATTACGGTTATGCTACATCCCTGTGGGAATAGTTCATCGAATAACAAACCGGTTATAGGGATACGTCAGATACCATAAGGAAATTCTACTTCCGGGACGCACTTGAAAGTCTAACCGTTATTTGGACAACGGGTTAGGATGTACACATAGGTATGAAGATGCAAAGGTTTTTTTCACTGTTGGCTATGTAAGGTTTTACACTTCTGATTAACTTATCTAGGAGTCCAGTACCAAAATATTTTCCACACATGTTGTTTAACTCTTCCTCGAAATTTTAACACAAAGAAAAATGCACCTAAGCCAAATGGATTTTGAGAACTTAGGCAGCGGATCGGGCTACCTAATATTTTAGGCCTTTACACACAGTAAGCAAGGCAACCTTACCCATCTTGCAGCAACCACAACGTTTATACTTGAGTGGCTAAACCTCACCTATTCTGAGTCTACAAATGTATTTACATCTATCTAAGTCTTTGTAATTCAAATACAACCCCTTTCTCCACTCCTCATGGCCAATTTTCTGATTAAAAAAAAAACACCAACTATTTAAAATTCCATACTCTTATGCCATTGGCATCTTCATAACTGTATGTCATACTTAGAAAAAGGGGTTAAGTGCATCTACAAAGAACAATTTCGATTATTGGACTGTTACAAATAGGTGATTATTGCCTTCGATGACATTCTGGTGTAATGATTTATTTGTTCTGAGAACGTTCACAGATTGAGTAGGATAATAGTCTGGTGTTCCATGTAAACAGGTAGTCGATAGGCGAGACTAGATTATGTTATCTTAAAGAGTACAGCAGACTGGAACGAAAACTCATTCGCATGGTTTCAGCAGTTAATATGCTTTGATGGTGTAACTTAAATGGGAGTCATTATTCGCTTACTTACGCCTGAAGGGTACACTTATTAGTCTCATATTCCTAAATCACGTTTTGTCATTAATACATCTCGGAAAATAAAATAAATTTTGTCGTGGTTGCCACTATAGTTGTAGCCTTAGGCCATTTAATTTACGATTTTATCTTCTATCGGTCTGCCTCCAGGCTCCCCAATTAAAACCCCAAAAGAAAACAAAATGTGAATGAAAAATGCTGCGCTGGAAGCAATTAGGTGCTCAAATTACAGTCAGCAGAAGAAATGTAATATGTAATTATTACGCTCCAAAAATCCAAATAAAGCCGCCTTCGCACAGGGAACTGTGTAATCAAAAGACATAACTTGTCAAAACAGCTTAATAAATAGCCACTTGCGAAAAGGTCATGAAACTTATACCTATGCTTCAATAAGTCAAATGATTTACGGTGCCCTTTAGTCTTCTTTATAAAAAAAAAAAAATACCAATAAATGTCGTATTTGTTTCGCTTATATTTGGCTGACTCAAGAGGAAGCCATGTCATGGTTTGGAAAATTGTTCACTGTTTGATAGCACAAGCTTGTTGTTACATGATGTGTCCAATTTTTCAGATCATGTTTGATTTTTTGCTGAACTTTTGTGCTGCACCAAACAGTCAAGTGCAGGATAGTAAGATACAAAGGTACTTGGGAGTAGATGGTAGGCTATATAAAATCACATTATTTATTTGCAGTTATTAAACTTAGCGGCTGGCTCGAGACAAGAAATTGCTCTGTGCGTTTTAATTGTACTAGAAACGACACCCATTCTTCGTATGCGGCTTGGAATCTGAGATACGTAGGCCTGCTGACGATAGACAACAAAACATTGCGAGACCTTTGACCCATGAAATCTGACCAAGGCAAACAACGTAACTTTTGTTTCAGCTGATACAAAACAACAACTGGCGGTTACACGAAGTTTTTTCGAAGTAAAACTGTTTGTAAAACTAAATAGAAAGACTCAGGCAGCCATACAACTGGGCATTGACGAAAACAGTGGCACATCAGATTTCATGGATGTGGGTGTTTTTGTAATGAAATGAATTGGCGTCATATCGAGGGGTGCCTGTGCAACGGCCATATCTCTCTTATATTATTCATATAACGATACCGTCTTTGCTCTTACACCCCTCCATATGAACTCTAACCCTCAACTTGATAATATAGTTACATTAATGATACCAATTGCACGAGCTCAAGAATGGCCCATTAGCTCTGATGGCTAGTAATAGAATTGTTGGAATCTTGTCAAGTCGATAGGACACTATCAACATTTCATGAGATAAGTTATAAAATTTTGGAAGTGTAGAAATAAGACTTTGAGCAGTCAGAGAAGCTTGGAGGAACTCGTCTCTTTGTGTCCGTATGACTGTGGAAGGTATTGTATGATCTCGCACGGGGATATTAATGGAAACTTCAGTAAGCAACCTCGTTAACAACAAAGACCAATACTGTAAGACTGAAATTACGAGGGCATTATAGCCATGTCCACACCAGCAACGTACACAAGTGTCTTCTAGTCTTCGAGGTTTTACTTTTCTACTCTCTCGAAGGTATGAGAATACAAAAAAAAAAAAATTGGTGAAAGGAAGAAAAAAGAAATTCTTTCAGCAACACACAGAGATAGATATCGCTGGCATTGAAATATAACCCCAATCAGAGATCACTTACAGTAAAGCAAAAAATTAAACCAAAGCGAAGCCTATCTTCGTCTTCGAAGACTAGTTCAAAAGTCACTGATAAAGAACAGCGGAAAAACAATGGCTACAACTGGGTATGAATTATTTTATTCATTTCCTTTTAAAAAAAATGAAGTCGACATGTATTTCATCCATAGGTAGATCTGCTTATGCTTATCCAGTTTGTGGTTCGACTACCGGTGATCTCGCCCCATTATATCATTAATAGAGACTTCAATGAGTCAAGAACTGCTTTATAGATGCTATATCATGAAGAGATGAATAAAACATTACAGAGAATTACTCGCCCAAACTAATCCGTCAAATCAATGAAAATGGAACCACACATTCATGACCACTTATGGTCCAGATTTGAACTTGAAGAAAGACGACGTTTCCTGAGTGAATATCTGCTTCTATCGGTCTAGTTAAGTGCATATGTTTGAAAATGGGAACTAAAAACGTGGCTTTTCTGTCCTACAGGTAACTTTATTTTCTTGTCAAAGCGCATGACAAAGCATCCACTCAAAGATGGCTGAAACTGTAATAGCAGACATGTTGTCGACATTCAACGAATCTACGAATCAGAGCCAGAGCACCACAGAAAGTCACGTTGACCAACCGCCTTCAGGGCTGATCACAGCTGAGCAAGTCAAAATCGTTGACATGTTCGTTGTGGTTTCTGCCTTACTTATTTGCGGTGCTGGCATAGTGACCAACGCCCTCAACATCGGCATTTTCGCCAAACTCGGACTGATGGACGGCGTCACGCTAACTCTGTTCCATCTCGCCCTCTCCGACTTCGCCATGTGCATCTCCTCAGGTATCTGCATTGCGGCGTTCGCCTGTCAGCAAGTAGAGATTTGGTCGACGATGAAGTACGCCGTCGATCCCAACATCGTAACCATCTACTTCTCTAACTTCGGTGAGATGTTCTACCTCTCCACCACTTTGACCACTACCCTCATCGCTGTGGTTAGATGCTTCCTCGTAGCCAAACCTCTGCAGTTCAAAAACACCTTCACCATTTCGCGAACTGCCTGGGCGCTGATCTGGGTAGACATATTTACCTTGGCCAATTTCTTACCCATCCTCATCAGCTTCCAAACCATCCTACGCTTTGAGCCCGCGATGAACAAATCACGGCCAGTCATGTACTTGTCTGGCGCGAGGGACATAGCGCAGGACGTAAAGTCCGCGCTTGTGGACATCGCTGTTTCCGTTGTGACGCAGGTAGTGGTCGTGGCGTGTCTGATTGTCATGGTGATCAAACTCCGCGAAGCGAGCAAGTTCCGTCAAGCCACCGCTCAAGTTCAAGAAACGCCCGATTCGAAAATGTCGACGGCAAATTATCAAGTCCTAGTGCAAATCGTTTTAGTTTCTACGCTCTACGTCATCTGCAATACCCCGAAGATCGTGATTGCGTTCACTAGATTGGCGATGCCTTCCTTTGATGCTGGAAGACAGTACCACGCCCTCTACATCATCTCCTATGAATTCAGACTCATTATAGAAGCTCTCAGCTCAGCTACAAATTTCGCCATTTACTATAAATTCAATACCAGGTTCAGAGACATAATAACATGTAGGTCTAAGTCGGATCAAAACTCAGGATCTCAAGTCTGGTCGACCTTCCGAAATTCCAGTTCTGCTCAGTAATCATGTTTTTGGAAGAGTCGACGAGTAAAATGTCCGTCCGACCGCTTTACAACCAAACTGCATGTTTCCTTCTTCATTTAAAATAAGTTTACGGAGATACACGAGAGCTTGCGCATTAACGACCATCGTAAGAATTAAATTTGTGCAGCGGTGCTGAATGCATCTTTAGTAAGAAATCCCATCGTCACTGCGCAAGCTCTCAACAATCGAACTTAACAAACACGAGTTTCGGGGTCCAGTCCATGATTTGAATTTATGAAATGTTAGAGTTCATGAATAAATATTAATACACTAGGGACCAAAGCATCACAAAGACCAAACAAAAAAAAAAATACCCCGAAAAGTGCTATCCGCAGAATATTAGCTTGTAGCGGCGATTCTCCTTTGCTAAGCCTGGAATTGACATTTCACACATATATCCAATGCCATCACGTTGCTGAATCTATTGTTACTCTATGATGTTATCTGATTTCTGAAATATTCCTGCGTTAAAACGGGTCTCTCTCAGTAAAGCGTAATCCTAATACTAATACTCTCCATTTATTTGTTCTTCCTTTTTGTCGCGTTCTCTCCTTGCACATTCCTCCCCTCTTCACTCCATCCCTATAGTTCTATGTTCTCTTGCCTGTTCTGACAAACGTCTATGTGACTTTCTCTCAGTTTCTTCCATTAAACGCTCATCCTCAGTACTTTCACATTATTTATCTGTTGCTGCCATAGAATGTGAATGAACATTGCCATAGAATGTGAATGAACATGATACTATATTGCAAATCCTAAAGCAACTTATTCGTACTTCATTACAAAAACTGTTCTTCGTTCAATATCATATCTATCGGTGGTGGTTAAATTTGGTATGTCCAGTGTTTATTATTTCCATGTCAACAGCAAAGGTATCAGTAGTACCACCAGAGCAAGATCACAGTGTTATGTAAAAAAAATACCCAGTTGGAATATTGAATGTGAGCAAGATCACCATTCTCCATCTGCCATAGTCGATTCTGCTAAATCGCACCATAGGTGCAGACTCTTTTTTAAAATTGTGCTCTAGTTTCAGATTAATACGGTAGATGAACCTAATTATAACTGCCATGACTGTAACGGAAGCCAACTTTTAAAACGAATATTCCTTCTCAATCCTTATCTCATCTTCCTTATTGTAGCAATAAAAAATGAGAAAAAAAACCAAAAACCCTCAGAGTCCCGACTTCCAGTTTGTATTAGAATTCTACTATAATATCGAGGGCTGAGAGCAGCAAGTGGATATCTCCGTTTGATGCCAAAATTAACCTTTTGACCCTTTATTTAAGCACTAAACGTCTTTCACCTGCTGACTTGAATATCAAGCACTTTAATCTGATGCATGGCTACCTCAAAACACAATTTCAATAAATGTAGGCCTATATTTGAGATAAGAATAGAGTTTATTCAAATCTTTAAGTCTCGATTTTCTGAAAAACTACTGAAAGTGGGGATAACCACATGTTGCTCTCAGCCCTCGATATAATGTCATCCTCAAAGTGCCACAAACAAACAAGTGGTGTGTTTAAGCGGATTGCGATTAACTGGAATCTACTACTGCCATGCTCACCACAAGATGTACTCACTGATCTCCACCTCAGTTTAAAACTGTTCTGTGTCTATCTGGTATAATCCTGAGACTCTCTGAAAGTGTGCTTGGGTTAGGGTTAAAGAGAGAGTTAGACTTAAAAGCGAGGTTCGGAGAAAGAACTTAAGATATTATTCACGGACTTTCATCGGTGCTTCCTCTTTCCCTGCCTCTCTCATTGATCCAAGTATACCCTGGAGGAGTCTCAGTATTTTACCGAAAAGACATAGGGCACTCGTAAACTGTGATGACGTAATACACACATTTCCTTCCACAAGACTCCTACGACTGGACAAGCTACAGTATGGCCAAGGGATCCAACGTTGTTGTCATCATTGTAGAGTGAGTACCAGTGTTACCTTGTGTCTGTTTTTATGTCACTTGTTAGCAGTAACCAAGTTCCATTAATTCTTTCACACTCATAGCTGTATAACATGAGATACATTGATATGTTGGCAAAGGGGCATAACTCACTTTGAACACAAATGTATACGTTTACTGTTTATTAGACCATAGACCAAACACAACTTTACACTTCATTAACACAAAATGCAACAACATAAGAAAGGGAAAAAAATGCAACCATGACATAAAAACCCATCGTCAAGCCACAATCCCACCATGTAGAGCAAGTCTTTCAGCCATAAAATACTCAATGCCTTTCAGTCAATAAACCCCATCCTCTCTTCCCAGCAATATCATCCACTACACAGTCTGTTACCTAATACACCACCCATTATGGCATCCAAAATGAACTGTCAGTTAATTTTACATAAAATCTTTATCGACCGACTTACATTAAACAAGCCCTTTTCCTTTTTCCATTTTCTTTTGTGAGGTAATTTTTTATCATAATAGCATGCCACATATGCAGGAAGCAAAATAATACAAAAAGAGGGGTTGTTTCTGGGGAGCCGGACTGCAGCGATTATAAGTGGGAAAGGATAAGTAGGATGAGTCAAACATTAAATCCCCAGGGTAAGAGTCTTTCGACTAACTTTCTCAACGGAATGTCGGACAGAATGACGGTGTCAATATTATAATATTTACTCACTCAGTAAAGCAAAAACATAGGCGAAAGAATGTTATATCGTGTAAACATATTATAATCCAGTATGGCATACAGAGAGATATCGAAGAGAAATGGCTGAAATCTGGTGATAGACAACTTGTACTACAACACTGTTCTAAGATCATCATCCATAATAAAGAAAAATACACCTTCAGCACTCTGATGCAACTATTATAAACTCCAGGGCACAAATGATGGTGAATTAACACTATTTTTTTGCTTTGTAGCCACTGTGAAAGGACCTTGTCTTCCCTTAGGGAAGCAACTCTTCAAGCTCTTTTTTTTTTGTTAATTTTATCTGTCCTTGTAGCTACAGAAAAGCACCGGAACATCCCTTCCCAGCAGCCATCTACGACTGTATGAACGTCACAGATCACGTGTTACGTCATGGTTCTAGATATGGTGTTGACGTCACCAAAGTTGGTGTGGCAGGTAAGCTGCGTGGCAAGTCCGTGTCTGTCACTGTCTGCCAGACTTCAGTCTATATAACCAATAACTCGGATCACAGTATTATCCCTCAGAGTTAACGCTGAGTTTGTGAGAGTGCTTTGTGTCTGAATTGTTACAGCGAAAATGATTCTTGAACATACAATGAGAAATAAAGGGCTTACAACAACTCACAACTAATGATGGAAATTTCTCTTTTTCGGAGAGCGAAGCAACAAAGGATCTTCAGATGAAGATACCTCCTTGTAGCAAGTGTTTTGGCCCGTTGGCTCGTGATACCTCATAGGGGCTGTCCACCACTGTCATGACTCACAAATATCCTTCTGCTAAAAAGAAACTCTAGTCTAGGAGAAATGTTATCAAATTTTCGCTTACATCCTCCATGCTCGAATTTTAAAAAAAAAAAGTATCCAGTGTTGGAATAGTCTGAATTTTATTCATTTTCATTGGTAGCGGGGGCATTCCCCAACTTGTAGCCTCGGGTAACAACTCAGATTCCCAGTGATGCTGGCCTGAAGGTCTGATCCCACTCGTGGTCCTCATTCCTTCACTTCAAACCTGCCACCTGTTAAAATTCAAATTTATAGAACTAGTCTTGCTATTAGTAGGTCCACATCTCCGAGCCTGAAATACAGTGGCTGTATGCATAATCCATACGTTCGTTAACGTATTGCGTTAACCGTAGTGAACACTATTAATGTTTTGGGAGTTTCCCGTGGTTACCGCAGTGCGTAAACTAACGTAAGGATTATGCATACGGCCACGGGTCACACTTCTTTAAGCTGCGCCACCCGATCATAATCGTCGAAAGGCAAAGCTACATCCATATAATTATAATGGTCGTGGAGACTGGCTGGACTCAGGTGGATTTGATTTTCGCTAACGTTTGAACGTTCGGAGGGACAGCAGTAAACTAGCGATCTGCAACTGCTAGAGCTGCGCCAGAGCAGTCTGCCACCCGGAAAGACATAAGGCACTATTTTACCCAGCCGGTATCCCGTCCCCTCAAACGGGCGTGGGTACAGGTGGGGGGGNGGGGGGGGGGGGGGATAACTCTGCGACAGCATGAATTGAAGTAAGTCGGGATGGGACCATTCGGAGTCCCACCCGCAGACTTTCCATGCCACAAGGAGCCAACGGCTCGTGGTAGAATAGGTACTTAGAACTAGCGATCTGCAAAGTTTTTAAGAAGTATAAAATGCTTTACTCGTGAAATTCAGAAAATTAGCATCCGTTGTAAAGCGTGCGACTGAATTCATATTAGTGAAGTGTCCCACCATATCTCTCCTCTCCTTTAAGGTCTGAGCTGTGCCTTCTCCTGATTCCTCCCATCCACTCACCCCAACCACCTGTTAAAACCCACATAAACAGTCTTGCTGTTAATGAGTCTGCAATTCTGAATCTATAACATAGGTCACGCCTCTTAACAATGCCATTTTAGAACTAGCGCATTATCGATGGGATCTCTTACCATCGTAAGAATGACATTAGTGCATTGGTGCTGAATACATTTGTGCTAGCGTTCAACATGAAGAGTTAATGTAAGTCTTACGATGATAACAGATCCTACTGTGTCAATGCGCTAGCTCTACATTATTTCTCTGGATAGGTGACAGCGCTGGAGGCGGTCTGGCGGCTGTGGTGGCGCTACAGTTCCGCGAAGCAACTCCAGAGAGATCAGCAGTGAGATTTCAGATGGTGATGTACGGTGTGTTGCAGGCAGTGGACTTCGCTCTACCCTCGTACATTATGTACGAGCACGTTATACCAGTACTGGTGAGCAGGGAGTTCATCGCTCTTTTGTTATCTGTTTACTTCGGTTTGGAAGAAAAAGATGCTCACTACAGTCAAATTATGGCGCAAAACAGGCATGTACCGGACGATGTCCGAGAAAAAAGGTATTCATCATTCCTAAACCGCAGTGCGCTTTCAGAAGTTCTGCTCAACATTGGCAACCAAAGGCCCATAACAGAAATGCCGAATACCAAAACGGAAGTGAAGACTCATACAGATATCGATGCCTTTAAAGTTTTAGAACCTTACATCACAAGCCCACTATTTTCGCCGTTTTTCTCAGAGGCTAAAGGTGCACCACCGGCCTTTATCTACGTGACTGAATTCGATATACTAAGAGACGATGGACTCTTGTATGCAAAGAGATTGCAAGATGCAGGGGTCAAGGTCGAGATCTATTTCTCTAAAGGGGGCTATCACTTGGAAAGTTTCATTTTTCCGCCTGCGTTGACCTTTTTACAATCCAGGACAGGCAGTGCAGCCCTTAATGCGTCATGTTCTTTCATACGAAGTATGTCGGGCGAAGCTGAAAAGCAAGGCTTGGGACGTTAGCACGGTATTTAATTTCGCCTGTAAAAAGAACTGTTAAAGCCATTCCACTCAAATGCAGGAGGAGTCAGAATCGGTTTGCAATTAGCTAGCGACGTTTCAGTGGCAAGATAATTAGTTAGTTGGTTGTTTGGAAGCTTAGTCCCCTGGAGCGGCTATTCCAACAACTCCTCCCCAACCTCCCCCCTTCAAAAACAGAGAAAACAACTCTTTATGAAGACCATAAGACCATCATAATACGATTGATCTCCATTTTAACAATGCTCGACACGAGCTGGACTGTTCAGAAATACTGCTTCAGTCCAAAATTCTATATAGGATGCTAATCTTTACCAGGGATTTCAAACTTTTCATTGTCGTCGTACCCCGTAATGCTATCAGGAAATCCTCAATATGTTTCCCAATCATAAAGTTAGTCACTTGTGTTAAAGAAAGGTCAAATATTCTTTTCGGTTTGTTTGTTTGTTTGTTTTGTTATATTTGTACTCTCCTGGCGGATCTCTTGACATTTTACATTTTGAAACCCAATGGGTAGGTGTCTGCCATCTTGGAGACCTCTAACAGTTGGGTGAATAAATTTCGTTGAGCGCGAGAGGATGAAAGCAGCACTTTTCACTCAACGAGCGGCTGCAGTTTCATGGCAAAATACCGCCAGATTAGATTAAAGTCGTCTTATCGTCAAGCCCAGTCCACATTTGTGTGTTGTTTTTGTTTTTAAATATAATTTAGAGTTGTTTATAGTACTAAACTTAAGAACTTTGAAACAGACGTAAAAGTTTTGTTTTCACAGATAAATAGAAGTGATTTAATAGTGCAAATTTTCGATCTGATAAGATCTTTCTCAGGCATAAAATGATTCTAAGACACACAATGATCGAGTAAAGTTCAGAGGTTTAAAAGTTCAAAGGCAGATAGTGGGTACAGCATACTGAAGTAAGGTAAAAAGGCGGTCGTCTGCGGCGCCAGGTAAATATGACAGACGATTTGGTTAACCCTCTAGTGCCCAGCGTATCAGATCTAAAACATTTCGTGGAACAAAGAAAAAGCAAACCAAGATCATCACCCCACCATGATAGTGTGAAGTCGCATGGGCGGCATTAGCCTGGATATGAGACTTATAAACCACATTATTATTATTATTATTATTATTATTATTATTATTATCATTTTGATGCTTGTTTCAGCATAGTGGATCCAGAAGTGTTCAAAAACTGGAGCTCGGACTTTTTGCGCCATTGTAAATAGGGCTGAGCACTAGAGGGTTAAGAGCTGTTTGCATTACTGTGATTTACCATTTTATCCTCTATTTCCTATTAAAACATGTAGAGTTTTCGCTTATAGTTATATGCCCTGTCCCAATTTTACAAGCTAGACCACATCTGCCAATGTTTTGCTTCGAGAATAGGTCGAGAGCGGTCAATTTCCTAAATCTCAAAAACATGACTCAGACAAAAGTGGAATGATCGAGACATTAAAACATCTTTGTTTAAAGTTTTGTCAGTCTTCTCTATTTTTTTCTGTCTGGTTTATTCTCTTGTACCTTTAATAGCCTCGGAGGTGCCAACTGTTTCATGCCATTGATTAATTGATAAAGTGAATCGCAAAGCGACAAGTTTTTTTTTTCTACAACTCTTGCAAAAATTATTATCCTGACGCGTACTACGGTATTTTTTTTTCTGTAAACGACCTTCAGACAGAATCGATAAATAAACTAAAAATTTGGTTAGTTGAAATCAATGCCATTGGTGCACATCCCGCATCCTCCTCC
>JAWQUT010000074.1:345913-369628 GCA_033807755.1 Ellobium chinense
AGAGAGAGAGAGAGAGAGAGAGACAGAGAGAGAGAGAGAGTGAGTTTTACTAAGAGAAATAAAATCAATGAGCACTTCTGACTTATGTACTGTATCTTTTCAAGTGCTCTTGCTAGTTCGATTTCGGCCCATAATTAATCAGCCAGTGAACTATTTTAAGTGAAATCAGTTGATCGGATTTCATTTTTTGATTGGTTTTTATTTTTTTTCAAAGGAATGAACCCAGTATTAAACACTGCTAACCACCAAAAGAGAACAGCTGTTGCAAACAGCTATGGTAAATCGGCGACAGAGTAAGAACACAGACTGGGGGATGAGGAGAGAGAGAGAGAGAGAGAGAGAGAGAGAGAGAGAGAGAGAGAGAGAGAGGAAGAGAGAGAGAGAGAGAGAGAAAGAGAAAGAGAGAGAGAGAGTTGACTCTACTTAATCGCAAATTGCATGGCGACAACATTTCCACATGCAAAATGCTACAGCATATTCCTCACAAAGATGACTGGATAACTACCACACTTTTTCATGAAAACGTTTCCCATGTTTCTGGGAAGTTGCAAAAAGGCAGTGTAGGCTGTATTATATGGCAGAGTTTCCTGAATAACTCAAAAATGTATCTTCGATGTCATGCTACAGTTCCATAATCCACATCCACATATTAAACATTTTACAACACAAACTGAGAAGCAAAGAAACAAACAAATAAGAGACCTGTCTATAATATATCGCACCCCCACTGTTTTTACTTTGATTTGACATGAGAATACTGTTCTCGCAAGTTCACCCGGTATCCATTCGAAGATGAAGTACAGGATGACTCAAGTGAAGGAAATGGAAACTGCCAGACATGAAGAAAGGAAAACAGAACTCACCAGTTTTTTCCGTACATTTTATTTACACTTTCAACACAGAATACTGTCGTGTACTACAGACTGACATGGTGTGACATTTAGTGAGAGAAAGAAGGAAAAAGGTGACACACACACAAAAAAATGTCATTTATTGTTTGACAGTTCGTGTTGTTTTGTTGGAAACATACGTAGACAAAAACGATATGATTATCAAACATTTGATTTGTATTTCTTCTCCAAATAACCATTACGATTTGAGACTTGGATCTGTCACCTAAAATGGTTTTAATTTCCTATCTGTCATATGTGTGAGCAATAAAGTATGAAAGATTGTTTGAGATAAAAGTCGAACTGTCATTAAATCCACTAAGTTTTCTAATCAACTATTACATTTTGAAATATTTGAATCTGTCACAGAACCATACACATAATTTTTAAACTGTCATGTCCTTGTTACAACAATATTCTTGGAAAAACAAAGGTGAATGTTCTGCAGACATTTTTGCCAGAATAAATTTTGATTACGGAATAGAAACTTCCATTCGTTTGTTTGTTTTTAATTCTTCCTGTGTTTGTTATGTACCGAGTTTTTTGCTTACATGACCTTTGCATGTTGCGAATAAATTCTGTTGATTATTTGCTGAAAGACAAGCCAGAAATTATATTAAATTCCAAATGATAGCTCTTCAGAAATGATATGATGACAAGATGTCTATCCACATTTTAAAAAAAAAAAAACCACAAACAAAGCACGCACATACACAATATTTCTTGTTACCATTTCAAAAATTTGATCTGTATTGTGTAGCAGTTCACTTTCTCTGCATTTCCTTTTGCAACAATGCCTCAAATCAAGAATGTCTTCTCTTGCCCCAAAACTTACAATGCAGTTAACACACCACGTTTTGTTCTGAAGATTCCAGTATCAATTCCGACAAACAAAAAGAAAAAAAGGATTGGTCAGTGATTAAAAACACATGGGTGCTCAAGACAATGAAAATAACAAACAAAAAACCCTCAAAGAAGAGAGGAAAAAGGTATTAAGGTACATGCATATTCCTTTCTTGAGGTTCATGTTAATCTGTATTTATTGGATCTGGCGTATACAATATTCGTCAAAATGAATGGGAAAAAAAAGTAATTTCAAAGAGAAACAATAACTAAAAAGAGGGAAACACAAGAGAGAAAGAAATAACTAAAGGGTAAAAAAAAAGGATCTGAAAAGGAAAGCAAAATATGCAAGGAAACAGGCAAACAAAAACAGTCACTGATAGAAATAGAGTGCGTCACTCAGTAAATGTGCAGCAGGCCTAAGGGAAATAATTGTCATTTCTTGGAATGGAACCTCTCCTACTTGACATTTTACATGCTTTCATTCCTCATCTATCAGGAGGTGTTTTAACAAGACACTTCAGCCTGAGCAGCCTAGCAGTACTAAGTACTCCTGTATAAAGGTTGCTATATTGTTAAAAATCTGATTCCATCTTGTCAAACCAAAAATAGCTTTGTGAAGGTTAATCTTAATGACAGAACATATTCTGAAGCTATGAACTTTTCTGGTATACCTGAATTTCCTAAATGTTTACAAAATTTGTGTATGATAAATATCTTAAAAATAAGAGAGTTCATAGCCATAGAACAGCAATTCTAGAAATTGTTCATTTTTCTTAAGACTTCCTATTCATATATGAGAATAATGTTTCTCAACATGGGCCACTTAAGATTCTGGACACAAAATTTAAATATGACAAACTTGCTTCCATCTTCCCAAACTATTGCCCTATAGTAGCTGTTGACAAACAATACTAATATTCAATCATGAAACAAGTAGCACTAACTAACAACAAGAAAAATGAACAACTACTAAAAGACAGAGGAGAAAAATTAAACACTGTTTAAAGAAAGGAAAAATCTCAATACCACACAAAAATGTAAAAGCCTCAAGCACATGAGAGAAAAAGAAAATAGAATACGGTGGAATGAGTACAAAACAATAAAAATTGAACATGTATTTGTAAATTTGAGCTCAGCTAATGTATATATATTCTTTATTAAATGACGCAAATCTATAAAATACTATAACATCCGTGACTTAAACCTTAAAAGCCAAGCAACTTCCAAAACGCATGTGATGTCAGAATTATTTCAGTTGCTGAAATACACCAGGTTTTTATAAAAGTGTTGCACATCACATAAGAAGCAATTTCACTGATACCACCAGTAATGTAAATTTGAAAAAAAACCAAACCAACATTTATGCCACCTTGGCTTTTTGACTCATTACATTTGTTTTTAGAGCCACAAAATTTGAACTGCAGTTTCTTTTGATTTCCAAACTAAACTTCTGGCACATCATCTTCATTTATGGAAACAAAGAGTGAATAACAAGTCATTAGTGAACATGACATACACTACAAATATCAGCTGACGAACACATCTAGGAGATTTGTATTAGTGTACACAGAAGCCGCATATGAGATGTGCAAAATACATCTATAATGATCAAACTTTGACTGGTGATTTTGTGGGCCTTTCCCCACTTACCTGAAATAAAAATGCATGTAGAGAATATCTACACAAGCAAACACTTGACGTGAATATGTGATTATGAGCATGAAGATTTTTGGACTCAAATGAAGTCATCTTTTCCTTCTGCCAACCGGGGCATAAGATCAGAGACAAGCTGATGACCAGTTTTCAAATCTTCATTAGGGATTAAAAATATGGACCTATCTGTCAAAAACATTATAATGGACAAATGCCACAAAATGAAGTATCATTTGAAACATACAAATATGCAGTGTGTGGAACACATTACAAACACAAAGCAAGCACTGTTTTCAGCCTGTTTTTATGCTTAGGTATAAAAAAAACTTCCTTGGTAAGAAATGTGATTTTGACATAGCGACACAAATTCTGTACAGTAATATAACAATATATATTCAAATGAAATATAAAATGGGAAAAGGACACTCCAAGACTCCTTCATCTACAGACTAGATGCATACATAACTCTCAATGCTGGAACTGTTTCACTCAGAACTTTCTGCAATATTGTAAATCTGCTTAAGCTTGCAAGAAAGTCACGGTCATACTGCACATCGTATTTAGTGAGTGGCAGTGGAAACATTGCAAAGAACAACTGAAGTAATGAGAGTAGCAAAGGGTCTCCTTTTCCCACATTACAAGTCTGACAAGTCGGTCGGGCAAATTATGAAATTGACCAAGAAAAAAAAAATGCAGTTGAGAAATTACATCATATCATTAATTTCAATGACAACAATGTCTGTTTAAGACATTCAAACACTTCCCGTATGCCATTTTAAAGAAAAAGATACAATAATAATCATGGTAAGCATACAGTTTAGAGATTGAACATCAAAAGGTCTTAGCTCTGAGAAATTTCATCTTTTTTTGTGCCCCTTTTCAAATCACTTCAACATCTCCAAATTGCAGCAACTCACCTCTTTTCAAGCATTACTAATTTATCAGCTTTCTAAATAATCGCAAATGATCAAATCTCAACCTCTTTTAAGAATTCTTTTGTGTTGTATCTAAGTGACACATGGCTTTTGCTGCTGCCATTGTTTTTCATACCTTACTCAGCTTCATCATAGAATATTTTCATCACAGCCATTTCCTATTTCAGTTTCAAAACAAAAGGTTTCTGACAACTTTTACTTAGCACTGTGAGACCCAAAATTGGTATTGTTCATCAAATGCATAAATGTGTAGAAGGGAGTTGCATGCTATTTTGATGGATTTTGTAAAAGACAGAACAATATTGCTTCAACTTAAGTGTCTGCTGATGGTGATAATCATATACATCACAAAGAAGTGGCATGTGGAAGTGTAGCTATTAAAATGGCCTGTATTCTAAGCTGCTCCAAGTCCCATTGCAGGCAAATCTATAAAATTCAGATCTTCTAACTGTCATTACCAACTTTGTGGAGAAGTGTAGGCATATGTTTTTTTCTGACTTTGCCATCTGGGCATATTGCAAATGCTCTGTGAAAATTTTTTTATTAAAATGTTCATAGTCTATCCTTTCCGGTAGCCAGCAATTCCTACTGCTAACTGTTAGTGATCAAGACTTTTGAAAGAACAGTGGCACTAAATACTTCACCATGTAGATTAAAATCCTATTCAGTGGTTTGGCCTGCTGGGATTTAAACGTATGAGGTGTGAATGGCATTGCCTGGAGACTAGACTTACAACCCTCAAAATCGGCCCCAGTATCATGGCAAACTCTTTTCACCATTTCATCATCCTCAAATGTACAGACCAATTTCCCAATCATGCATAATTTCATCACTACACTGTCTTAATCTCCAAACTTTTCATTTTTCTTTTTTGTGAAATCAGTGATTGTTAGTGCCATGTGATGGCAATGGGATATTTGTAAATGTGTAAATGTGTTGCAACCAGTCAAAATGAGACTTAAGCCACTTTGTTGGCATGACATGAAGGCCTAATGTGCATTCTTTCATCAAGTGAAAAAAAAATTTTAGACTGGCATTGTTGAGGCCCCAGATGTGGAAGGGGTCACCCTATGAAATAGTAAACAAAAATATGAGATAGTAGTGAAAGACCAACATTGTACTATATAATTCAATTAATAAGCTTCCGAAAAACTGGAATTTATTCACAATTACTGACTCCTTACTCCTTTTTGTGTAAAGAAATACTTTTGCTCCTGATTTCCTTAATAAACAGAGATTCAGTATCAGATGGCCAGATTAAGCTTCAGATCCCGACATCTCAGTTCCTAGTTTAGCAACATAAGCTCAATCTGACTGGCTGCCAAACACAGTAGATGGAGAGCAAGAAGTCCTCATGAAAACAATCACAAAAAAAAAGAAAAAAAAAACACTTTGAGACTCATGTAGTGTCCAATATCATAATAAACAGTGTGCCACATTGATTACAACAAAAAAAGATAAATCATAATGATTTGTTGAATTAATAAAAGCTGAGAAAAGCTGTACATCAGAAAGAACGATAAAAAAACAAAAAAACATGGGCTGATTTTTTTTCTACTACTCCATTTTCGGCTATGTAATTGTTGAATAAACATCTCTAAAACATGCAAAGCAAAAATGAGCAAAAAAGTTGGTGGTGGGTGTGGGCAACAAACGCAAACCTCTTTGTCGCTTTACTGTCAGATTTATGTCCTGAGGACTGAAAAGGTGTCCTCTTGTTGGTCTTTTACGACGAATCATCCAACACAGAACTTTATTCAGTATGCGTGTTGAAACTATTCAAAAATTAACTTTCTTCTGTTACTGACACCTCTCACCTCCAATCTCACAGGCCCCTTTCCACTCGCCTTTTATCCTATAAATGTGTTATTATCATGCCCTTATCCATAACTGCAGGAATAGACTCAGGGCATAGATAAACACCATGAAAATTTCTGCAAGTTCTCCTGTACAGTTTACTTGCTAAACAAAAGGTGACCCACAATGGTCATAGAAAACTTGAAATCAGATTTACGTGAGCCAGTTCCATCCCTGCTAACTGGGACGATATGACTGAAGTTAGAAACTCCTTACCACAAAATTCATCTTATTGTCCACAGGCGGTGCTTACAAATAAAATGAACTCATCAAACTCTCTGAACTGTCAAATCCTCACAGAGGTGACCCATGAGCAATCCTCTACAAAGCAACTGTGACCAGACTCGGCCAACAATGCTTACTAATGCTGACTTTCAACACCACAAGGCCTCTAGCCAACAACACACTTGTTAAGCACAATATTTAAAATGTTTCTTTTTTGGTCATCATGTTTGGTTACTGTAGACTCACAGCTATACATTTTTTTTCATCTAAAACTGTACCTTCCAAATACAAAAGAAGGCGGGTTTGAAGTCATCTAGCTCTACAGAATTACATGTTTCAATTTTTTTTTTGTCCATACAGTTTGACAACTGCAGTTTTTTTTTTTTAAAACAACCTCTGAGCATGAAGCCTGGTTGCTGCAAATCAAAGTATTGATTACCAGTAAGGAATAGGTAACTGTATATCCTTGACTACAACAGTACACATACAAGGTGCTTAACACTTTTTTTTGTTCACATTAGCCATTTTTCATTATCCATCACAAACACCTTTTCTGTTTTGAGCCATTTCCAAGTTTTCAATCTGTCAAAACTAAAAAGTTTTACAGTATTTACATGTCCAGGAAAACCAAATCTCCAAGAGACATCATCACATGCAATTCTCGCATCTTGCACAATGCAGCACTAGTATGAGCTCATATGCAATGAGCATTTCCAACACCTCTACAAGAGAAACCTCTTACGCATCAAAGAATCATTAAAAAAAAAATGATAACCGTATCAAAGGCTTAGCTTTTCTCGAATAATTCTTTTAGCTTTAGCTAAGATGATACATCTTTTACTCCAATCAGTGTTCAACGTAGCTAGCAAAATACACATTTAAAGGCCTACCTGTGGTATAAAGAGAAAGGAGAGGCATGAAGAGGCATTCCACTAACTTAAATGGAATTGCACACTTCACATCTAGGCGCTGTTTTTCTTCTTTTGGAATTTCATGAGCAAAAGATTTTATACTGCATACGAACTCTGCAGATCACTAGTTCATTGTCCCTCCGAAAGTTATGGAAAAAAAATTTTATATTTTTATAAAAGAAAGTTTAGTATTTAAAATACAAAAGCATAACCATTTGAACTAAGGCAGTGTCCACTGCCATTTATAGGGGAGGATTGCCTTCCAACAGTAACAATCAGATGGCGCAGCTTCAGCCTCTATCACTCTTAACCCCATATCTCCATGAAATATGGAGCTCACTACATTGCAGTCACACTGAAACAACATAACACCAAGCTGCCAACTGGAACAAAAAAAAATCTCGGAATGTACAGCAAAAAAGGCAAGGATGGTAAAAATTTGCTGCAAGCACTTCTAAACTTCCTGTTAAGACAAATCCTAAGCAAACTGATAACTGGTAATAAGATTTTGATAATAGACCTATTTCTCAATTCTGCCCTGTAAATTTTATTCACTGGTATTTAAGTTCATATTAGTGCTGCAAGGCTGACCTGCCCATTCCCAAGTAGTTCACTCCCCTTCGTTCTTGTCTGCCGTCTTGATATTATGTATCACAATCTTGTAAATCTCCTGATGGTGCGGGTGGTTTGACAGGATAGCGTAGGTGATAGTTTCCTCTGAAACTGTCTCTGTGCTTCGCTTCACGACTGAAAGTAACAAAAAAAAAACAATGAAAGATTGTAGTAAAATCTCCAGTGACAGAGGCAAGGATAGTCTAGCCACTGAAAGTCAAAACACCAGACACATCCAGTATATAAAGAACATTATTGTGAGAAAGGGGGTGCGGGGTGGGGTGGGGGANCCCATGTAACTTAAAAACATATGCTTACCTCCACTGACGAACTGTTCCAGCCAGTAGGTATCGTAGTAGGCACACTTATTCTGGATTCGCCTGCCCAAAGGCTCAAGGTCAGACAATGGAGGATAAACCATTCGGTAATTCTCTCGGATGACCTTGGCTTTTGGCATGTAGTAACCAGACTGGGAAATAAAGAAGGAACTGAAATCAATGTCTGCCTAAACATTTAAAGGTGTTAGAACTGTGATAGTACAGTCATAATGAACAAATCATCCCTTAAAATCATCCCTTCTGAAGCAGGATGTAGGTGCCGCGATCCTTCATATCTATGGATAAAAGCCAAAACCTGTGGATTTGTCCTCTATCCACATCCAAACTGTTTGACATAGAGCTACAAAATTTGGCAAAACCATCAACCAGGAAAGGGAAAAGACAGCAAGCAGTAAATCATTCATCCCGCTTGAGCAGTTGGAGCTCCACATTTTGAAAGTGAAGCAGGCTACAAATGGTGCATTTTCTCATCCGTCCTGATCTGTCGAAGTATGTAACTTTCAACTGAACAAATGTGACTGAAATCTTCATTAGAGCTATCCTTCATGATCTGCTCTGGCACAGTTCCAAATATTGGTTCAAAATGACAGTACAGAAAAACCCTACAATCGGCCGAAATTCGACTGTGCCAATACTTTACAAAATCCTAGTTTTCAGTCTATACCACTGCAACTACAAAATACAATTTAAATTGGAACCCTGGAGAATAGGGTTCACCACAGTCATGATGATTCTCCCAGCTTTGCTTGGATTGCAGGGAGCATATGAGGCTGAAAAATGCAATCCCACAAGAACTGCAGGAATCTTTCCCATTGAACTTTTTTGCCTCCTTCAGCAGTTATGAGAATCATCCCAAGAGAATTAAGGAGATGTCACTATAATTCTGTGTAAATTATGAATTTCAGTCCCACATGTCATGTCTTTTTTGGTAAGAACTCAAATGAAATTATTTGATGACATTGTTTATATACAGCATTACCTACCTCTGGGGGTGCCAATGATTTCAATGAAGGAATTTTCCCTTAAAATGAGGGAATTTCTGGACCAATGAGGGGATTTAACAAATACTACATGTGACTAGTAGACTGATATAAAGGACACCATCCTCCTCTTATCATTAAGAAAAACAGTTATCGTCACATAAATCAATGGTACCAAAATGAGGAATGTTTTTCTTTTTCAGATTTAAGCATTAAAATTTTGTGCTGAAGAAAATCATAACTAATCTATACTTTGGCCTGCTTTCTTAACTTCCCACTCCATCACAATCTGAGCTTTTGCTACTAAACTTAATGCCATGTCCTGATATTGTACAGTTTTTAATGCTGGCACTGTGTGCCATAGGTCTTGGGAACAAAAACTAGGTTCAGATCAGATGTCAGCACTTATTTGGCTTCATATGTATATAATAACTAACCACACATTAAATGTTCTATTAACAACTTGACTTTCTGCCTTCTGATCACTGACACTTTTCAAATTCATTAAGATTTTTTATAAAACAGGCTAACATAAAAGCTGTAAGGATCTGAAAACAACATTACAATCATTATAAATTTATTACAGTAGGCCGACACATCTGAACTACAGCCTGCAGACATCCTGTTACTTACAAACAATTCATAGTGACTTCCCTTTATCAATAAAGACTGATTCCCGCAGTGGCTCTGTACTTTTGAAAACAGCATGAAGCAAAGTTTGCTAATCATACTGGACATATGGGTTGATGGTGTCAGTTTGTTATTCGGCAGATCATTTGCGGGAATTTCTAGCACCATGCAGGAACGTGGGAAAAAATGTCAGTCTGCAGGGAATTCCCGCAAAATGCGGGAGGGTAGGCATCTCTGTATATATGATGATCGTCTCAAGTAAATATTTTGGACTTTGAGTTGTGATAGTGATCCTCCTGCTAGATATTTCATCTCAAACATCACAGAAACTGTAACTTACCACCAGTTTGTCAAGAAGGTCAATCAGATCTTTTGGAGGTGCAATAGCTGTTCTGTTCAGCTTCATCACATAGCAGCGCCTCCATGTATGGTCCACGATAGCTGTGTAGTTCTGGTGGGGTTAAAGAACACAAACTATGCTCAGCATTATGCATCAATCAGTAACAGAGTAGCACCATAAATCAGACAAATACTTACATTAACTTAACTATTTTCTTAATAGGTTTCCTTGGATACTTTCAACCTTAACAGGTTTTAACTTGATTTCACTGAGGTTAGCTATTGGTAGTGAAAAACCGAGGGCTACATTCACTATACACAGACTGTTAATATCTGCAGTCAATACCAGGCTGCATGGAGAATTTCATCACCCGCATTATTTAACCAACTTTGGATAATTGGTCTTTCAATTTTATCATATATACTTGCTTCAGAGCGGGGTTGCTTCCTATGCATAGTAAAATCATGAGGGAAAGGGGGAAATGATGAAAAGTTTTCCCATAATTCCTCCAGAGCTGAAACCCACATAAAATCAATCACTGATGTACCATTCTACATTTTCAGTCCTCAAAACTTTTCAATCGATCAATGCTGAGCTGAATAATTCTTACTCTTAACCACACTCTCTTCAGTAGCTGTGGATCTTTCATTCATTATTTCTGATCAGGACAACAGCCTGCTATGATATGTCAACAGAATAGTAAGAAGAAACTACCCTGGTAATTTTTACCTCCTTCCTTTGACAGTACTTTCTCATGACATCTTGAAGTCACTTCATCATAAACTTGTATTTGCAGACACACATGTATAAACAGAACTAATATGTCTGTTTAGCATCCAGTAAGAAGAGAATTTCAGAGAAATGGGATGGCTTTCTGCAAACCATTTAGTCTCAGCATCAACTTACTCTGTAGAAGTCATGCCAGACATAGTTCTCCCTGACTTCATCGAAGGCTGGAGTGTGCAGCTGCTCATACATGTCCACTTCTGACACCTCTATGCCCTCCTCAAAATAGTCAGACTGGGGGGTGTTGTCGTCAGTGTACTTTGAAGCCATTGGTTCCACCTCTGGGATCAGGTCAGACTGCTCATGGTATGTAGCATCAAAGTAGACGTTCCCACAAACACCAGAGTAAACCTGTATGTACACACATATACAAAATATGATTGTCAAGTATGAATTCATCCTTGACAGTGGATGCTACCTCTTCTCTCCAACCAACTGATGAAGAATTGTAGAAACTATGGGCAGAGAAATTCAATTCTAATGGGGTAATATGACCTATCTTTTGCAAACTAAAGCATTTATTTCTAAAGAATGCCCACACATGCAATGTCATTATACATCACCCCAATGGAATGATGGATATTATTTCTTCTTCCCCCTCTAACTCTCATTATGCAACACATCCACCAGTGCAAAAACAGCTGGTTGCATTGGCTGAGTATAACCTGTTACTGCCTTGCTGTGTAGGTTGCCAGCTGACTGCTTTAATAACAGGCAGACTTATCTTTCGCTTGCTTCATTTGGCTAAGGAGGGCAGGGGGGGATAATCTGATGCCCATATCAGCCATGGATGTTAGAAAAAGGGATAAAGGTTTTTACACAAATTTGGCTTTCAGACTGACACAAGATTGACAAGCCTGCATGTTTCCAAGACAATATGCATGATGAACTCTGTTACATCCTAAAAAAAATAAACTGTGATAAACCTAGCATTATTCAAATCACCAAACAGAGTAGCATTAAAAAAAAAAAATATACCTTCTTATTCAGGTGCCTGTAAAACACTACAGCTCCAATAGCACCACAGGCCAAAATCACGAGAACCATGATTGTCAGCAGCAGATGGATGCAGAAACTGCGACGACTGCGCTGAAAATAGTTCACGCGAACGGCCTTCGCGGTCATTTCAACATCATCTGCCTCTTCATCTTTGAAACTGGTCTGTCAAAATAGATGGATACCTGAGTTTTAACTAGGGGGTACCATCAAAAAATTTAAAGTGATCTCAGAAGTCTTATATGAAGATAAATAGATAGAGCTTATTCAGCTGAGTACAATGAAAAAAAAAGTTTGTAAATCGGATGGTTAGTTTCAGAGTTATGAATTTTTTAGCTGACTTATTTTCACTGCTTTTGGTGAACATAAAATACAGAGACTAATAGAAGAGAGAATGGCACTGAAATAGGATAAATTGATACTTTGATATAGGATAAATAATAAATACTAGGGTCATTTCACGTCAGATCAATTGGCTCTGCCGGTGACCCTCTTGGATTTTGTTAATACTTGCCCTAAATGTTCTTCAGGGTCAGAAATGAAGCCATGCCAAAAAGTTCCTCTGAATTCCTTCTAGTTTCTGAGAAAAAATTTTTTGAAGAAAATTGGCTTATTTTAGGTAAAACGCTGAGCTGTTATATTTCAAAAACCGTTTATCTCACTGAAATAAAAGTGCCCATAGCTCTTCTCAGTGTTTCAGGGTTTAAGATTATGCTACCAGACTTTTTCTGATTTGTGTCGATTTCATCAAATTTGCCCACAAAAATGGCATTTCGTACAAAAAGTGCCAAGTTTAATGATGATAAAATAGAATTTTCTCAACACTCACAGTCAAGTTCTTTCTTCCATAGAATGTCCTTATCCTCTTCTGTTTTTTTTCTAGAAGACTGGATGACTTGCTGTGTATGTTTTGGAGATATAGCCCTTCAAAGTCTGTAAAAATCACTTTAGTGACCTACTTTAACATGAAAAATGGGGATGTGAGGTTGCCCCAAAATGCACCAGTTATGGCTGATTTTAAACGCCTTTGGTGTATCTTTAATATAGAAGTTGTTTTGTGGTCAGTATTTGCTTGCTTATATGCTAAATTACTGCCCAAAATTCCGTATTCTTTTCACTTGTGAAACAAAGGGGCGTAACTGCAAATATTACAAAATCAACGAAGGGAAACAACCTGTCCTGAAGGGAAATAACTACTGAACATTGTTTCAACCTACAAATGAGTGAGAAGGTGATAAAGTCAAAAGTTTTCATTTGACAAAGTAAACCTCAACAGTCTTCTGGACACTTTTCTTAGGGAGACACTTGCTAGTTCTTACCTCCATCTCAGGAAGAATACCGTTTTCTGTCCAGAGTTTGCATGCCTGCATTGCCATGTCATAGGTCACTTAAAATTCAGGACTATCAACTATCTTTGCTAATATCCAGGTTTGAGGTGCAAGAGTCAACTGTTTTATTTTGCGTTATCTCTCAGCACTCCTTGTGTTTTCTTAAAATGATTCTATATGAAAGATAAGTGATTAGTCAAAAGTTTTCTTTTTAAATATTTAATCTCAATAACTTTCTATTCACTTTCCCTACAGAGACATTTTTTCAGGTTAGAATATCATGAAAGAGCCATAAACATTTCAGACACCTGGGGATATATGTTAAACTTCCTTCTGTAAGAAATTAATCAGCTTAACTTGCTCATCATGAGACATTAAAAAAAAAATACAAGTGAAAAGTCAAAAGATAAAAAGAAATCTGATGAGAAGGAAGTAAACAAAAGCATAAGTTTCATAACAAGGGTTATATTTCCAAGCAAACATAAACAGCTAACGTAAGATGTGAAGTAAACAAAAGCATAAGTTTCATAACAAGAGTTATATTTCCAAGCAAACATAAACAGCTAACGTAAGATGTTGTGAAATGAGGAAAATGAAACTAGACTAGTTTACAGAGATTGTCAGAATCAAAGTGAGTCAAGTCCTCATAGTTGATAAGCCGTTCCCCTTCTTCCTTTACAGCTGTTAAGATATAAAAGATTTTATACAATCATTTAAAGAAACCATGAGAAGTGCTGAGAGAGAACGCAAAATAAATCATTTGACTCTTGATAGTCCTGAATTTTAAGTGACCTATGACATGGCAATACAGGCATGCACACTCTAGACAGAAAAGGGTATTCTTCATGAGATGGAGGTAAGAACTAGCAAGTGTCTCCCTTAGGAAAGTGTCC
This sequence comes from Ellobium chinense, assembly GCA_033807755.1. Taxonomy (NCBI): domain Eukaryota; kingdom Metazoa; phylum Mollusca; class Gastropoda; order Ellobiida; family Ellobiidae; genus Ellobium; species Ellobium chinense. The sequence goes on from JAWQUT010000074.1 coordinate 360,134, forward strand.
AGAAGGCTGTTGAGTTTTACTTTGTCAAATGACAACTTTTGACTTTATCACCTTCTCACTCATTTGTAGGTTGAAACAATGTTCAGTAGTTATTTCCCTTCAGGACAGGTCGTTGTTTCCCTTTGCTGATTTTGTAATATTTGCAGTTACGCCCCTTTGTTTCACAAGTGAAAAGAATACGGAATTTTGGGCAGTAATTTAGCATATAAGCAAGCAAATACTGACCACAAAACAACTTCTATATTAAAGATACACCAAAGACGTTTAAAATCAGCCATAACTGGTGCATTTTGGGGCAACCCCACATCCCCATTTTTCATGTTAAATTAGGTCACCAAAGTGATTTTTACAGACTTTGAAGGGCTATGTCTCCAAAACATACACAGCAAGTCATCCAGTCTTCTGGAAAAAAACAGAAGAGGATAAGGACATTCTATGGAAAAAAGAACTTGACTGTGAGTGTTGAGAAAATTCTATTTTATCATCATTAAACTTAGCACTTTTTGTACGAAATGCCATTTTTGTGGGCAAATTTGATGAAATCGACACAAATCAGAAAAAGTCTGGTAGCATAATCTTAAACCTTGAAACACTGAGAAGAGCTGTGGGCACTTTCATTTCACTGAGATAAACGGTTTTTGAAATATAACAGCTCAAACTCCGACAAAATGCCTATGCGCGTTTTACCTAAAATAAGTCAGGTTTCTTCAAAATTTTTTTTCTCACAAACTAGAAGGAATTCAGAGGAACATTTTGGCATGGCTTCATTTCTGACCCTGAAGAACATTTAGGGCAAGTTTTAACAAAATCCAAGAGGGTCACCGGCAAAACTGAAAAAGATTGGTTGATTTGACATGAAATGACCCACTAACCTTACCGCTAACATTAGATACTATAAACTATATATTTTTGTAATCTGTATATTCTGAACTATATATAAGATAACACTGTGTTACACAGTAATCATGATTACATAATCCAATATGGCCGCCAAAATGGCCGCCATGATGGCAGATAAGACCGATTTGACAACTTAGAAGCTAAATCGCATCGTTATTTATTATAATATTTTCTGACTCAGAATGACAACCTGTATTACATAGAATCATTTTCAAGAAGAAATACTGAGATTGGTAAGAAAAAAAATTGATATAAAACATAAGAGGTTGCAGAGACGAGACCCTACTGTTACAAGTAAAAAATCCATGTTCTGCAATGCATTATAAAAGCATCTGAATATTTATACAGGAAAACTTTGAACTACAAAGCTGAGTTTTATCTCTGCATGCAATCTGGACCTACAAACGCCTAACTAGCACCAGCTGATTGCTAGTCTAGTAGTATTATAACGTGATAGGATGTTTACACACTGTGTAGGGCACTTGGTTTAGATATACATGTTCCTGAGAACTGAACTAAATGTATTAGTCTGGTGCTCTCAAAGCTGATCTCCCTTATATCAAACCCCATCAGTTTGTAACCACAAAAAGCAACAATGCTCTCAAAAAATAACCTAAATCATTGCTTCCACCCCGCCTCCCCACCCCGTAGTCAACCCCGGCCAGACCCTGTTGACTGTGCGCTCGTCCGCCAGGTGAGCCAGACTAGGGTCGCAAAGTTTTAAAATCTACGAACTCCGTTTTTATAAGTGTGTTTCATTAATATTACAATATAGCAAAGTTCCAAAGCCATTCTTGGCGTAATCAGTGCAATTATCGAATGCAGCGGGCAAATAAACGCCCATGCGTGTCAGTGTGTACATTCGACACGCTGCTAAGAATGAGAGTGACCTGCCCTTGAACTGCGGCAAAGGGAACATGGCGAGAGCTGACAAGCGAATTTGGGCCGACCATGTGTTGGAAATTTAAAGTTTTCTCATACAAAACGTTGTGCAATCTCGTTAATCAAATAAGTATCACTGAGGAAAATGGATAAACTTTATATTTCACGGTCCTCATCGGCGCAATTGGTTGTTGATGACATTAAAAAAATTGCTTCAAAAACTTTGAAATGCTGTAACTTTTCTTATAGACAATGTAGAAACTTCGAGAAAACTGCCACGTGATCTCTGTCCATTCATCTCTCTAAGTCACATGGTTTTGGGAACCAATAATGAGTTTCATCACTAGAAAATTCCATTCGAACAACGCCACCATACGTAACACAGTACGCGCAAGCTGTGATTTCGGGTGCCACGGCGAGGCAGACAGTCCAGCACCTACCCCTTGGTCCTTAGCCGGGGTTTTTACGATGTTTTACACAATGAGATGTAATGTTCTTGATATGAAACTGACGGGGAAAGGCTGAGCTTTTCACTGATGCTAAATTTATGCAGATAGACCGAATGGTCATTGAGTAATTGGTGTGTGAAGTCGGAGAAAGCGGTGTGCGTGTCGAGTTCGCCAGTCTAGCCTATGCGCGCGGTACCCCATTTTAACTACACTATGTGACCTTTGTCAGTGGTGAGCAAAGATTTAATGATTTAGCATTTAACTACACTATGTGACCTTTGTCAGTGGTGAGCAAAGATTTAATGATTTAGCATTTTCTGTGAGTTCGACATGGTGACGGTTACTTTATTTCACATGGGTCTTTGACTCTGCAACTTATGCCTTTATTTACAGTTGAACTCACTTAACACAGGAGTGTTTTACCTGAAATCTTGTTTCACCTGATAGAAAAGAAAATTCTGATACAAAACCCTTTCTATTCTGATTCATATTCAAATTTTACGATTGATGTGATAACAAGTCTTGAGGAACCTTTGGTAAAACAACAAGTGGAGAGAGAGGGAAAAGTGACAGAGAGATTGTACAATGAGCTACTGCCAAAGAACTTTTCCTTCCCCTTGTCTGTTGGTGGTCTGGCACTTGGAGACTTGGTCAGGCACATGCTGAGTACTGCATCAATCAAAGGTGATGACCAAATACATTGATTACTAACAACACGCAACATTACAACCAGTCAAGGTTATCGAAGCTGTCATGAAAAATCAATGCCCATGGCCAGTGTTTGCTGTATCTGCAAAGAGGAAGTGTATTTGCTTCTTACCGCAGTTATTTTTTTTTAATACTTTATTATATGTGGCTGTTTGCAGGTGAAATTTTTAATTCTAGGTTATTCTTATATTTTTGTGAAATTTCAAATTCTAGGTTATTCTCATATTTTCTGAATGGTTTTGCCTCAGGTTGTCATGTTAACTGGTGACTGTGGTAGATTATCTGTTGAGCTGAGCTAATCACATCTGTTGTTTGAAACAAGAAGTCCTCAACATGATAGTGTACTACTGATGTAACCCAAAGGTGTATGAATTCTGTTCAGAGGTTTGTGACATCTTGTTCCCATTATAGATGTTTGTTTTATTAAAATTAGACCTCACCCCAAAACAATAAAATCAATAATAAATGAATTGGCATTACTGCTTCAGCTCAGATGTCCAGAAAGTAAGGAAAACATTTACTCAGTATTAATATATGTAGACCACAGAGGATTTCAGTAAGTCAAGTGCAATGGTGGCACTCAGATCACACAAAAATGTTGTCTTCCATAACAATTAAAAAAAACCCAAAACTACAGAGACATCACAAACTGGCTTGTGAATACAACTGCTGTGATTTTCATTACCCCATTCTCTTATGAACTCAAACAGGCAAAAGAAAGCTAGACAGACGAAAATTAGTTGTTTGTCGAAAACAAATTGTTATGAAAGTTATGTTTTTTAAGACTATTAAGAGTTCATTTTTTCTGAACGCAAATTGAAATGACTGAGTGATTAGTGAAGAAGTGGGTAGTCCTAAACAGAAAGACCCTGACTGCCTTCAATAACTGGAGAGGGAGATTTAATTTGCATTCTGAACTTTGAAGAGTGCTGGAATATTCTAAGCTTGGACTACTAGGCTAGAACCAATTTATTTTTGTGGCTAGGTAATCTAGATTAGAGATTAGCTAAGCTATGTATGATGACTAATTTTAAAATGGACGCGGTTATTCGTACAATTGTTTGAATTTGAATAACTATAACTGGTTATTCATACAATTGTTTGAATAACTGTAACTGGTTATTCGTACATTTGTTTGATTAACTATAACTGGTTAATGAAGGGAGAGGGTTATTCGTACAGTGGTCTTCTCTAACGACAGCACCGATTCCATGACTTGTCTACGACTAAAGGAACTGTATCATCGGTGCTGTCGTTAGAGATAGCCCGTACAATTGTTTGAATAACTATAACTGGTTATTCGTACAATTGTTTGAATAACTGTAACTGGTTATTCGTACATTTGTTTGATTAACTATAACTGGTTAATGAAGGGAGAGGGTTATTCGTACAATGGCCTTCTCTAACGACAGCACCGATTCCATGACTTGTCTACGACTAAATGAACTGTATCATCGGTGCTGTCGTTAGAGATAGCCCGTACAATTGTTTGAATAACTATAACTGGTTATTCGTACAATTGTTTGATTAACTATAACTGGTTATTCGTACATTTGTTTGAATAACTATAGGTATGAAGATGCCAACAGCACCTGGCATTTTGATATGCAATTTTAAATAGTTCCTATAAAATCAGAATGGAGTGGCCTGGCCTTGGTCTACCTTTCGAAATCCCGGGCAAAAATATCATCGAATTTCCGGATTCGTCAAATTGCGCAGTTTAGAGAAAATAGTTGTGCGAATAAAAGCAATGGTTATTCGTACAATTGTGCAGCATTTGTACGTACAATATTGTTCGGATAACTAGTGTGAGTTATTACTATTAGTACAATTGTGCGGATAACAACTCCGTTTTAAAATTGTATTATTGCTGCAAGAGTGGTTCTGTCCCTGGAGACAGCCAAAATGCTGACTTAGAAAATTAAATCAGCTTTCAGATCCTGATCTATGCTAGACCTTGCCCTAGACTACTAGATCTAGATCTAAATGCTTTACACAACACTCAACACTTGTCAACAGCGTCAACGATCAAAATTGTCAACACTCACTGGACCCATTTTGGTGCAGTTTATTAGATCGAAACAAAGACCTCAATAAGGTTTTATGTAAGTTAACTTCAACTTTACCAGGGGTTCCGTAACAACTTCGGGTCCCGAAGAGTCTTTGTCAGGTTTTTTGTCCGTCTGAGATGGAGTGTAAATTGTCATTTTCACCAATATTAGTCGACAACAAACGGTCTCGGCCTTTCCTCTTAAGTGTACACAGCTAAACCTGATGACGTTTTGCGCAAGCCTTCCTCCGGATATGGCAGGTTTTCTCGGTAGTTTCGGTGATAAACGTAAATCGAAACACTGTGATGTGCGACTGTAGTAGGCTAGGTATGGGCTTGTTTAAATATGGCAAGGGCTGAATATCAAGGACATTTAGGCATTTTGCCCCATGTCGGAGCTCCTGCCTAGGACATCCCAGATAAGATTATAAGCCTGCAGGATGTAATTGGTTCAGTATTGCTTAATCCTATGAAGATTTCTGGTAATCGCTATAAATAGATAGATAAAGTTCACTTCCCTAAAAGGTGAAGGTCGTTGAGATGGTGATTGAGGTAGCTTCAAAATGGCGGCGGACTGGAAGAAAAAGTGTAAACCATGGCTTTGCCAAGACGGATCATTATATCAGAGAACAGACACGGCTCCCGCACCGTCAAAGGATTTTTTGCAGATTTTTATCACACCGGAAGAGGTTTGATGTAGACCTAGTCATGTAATTGTATTGTTGAGTGTAGAAAACTGAAAAAAAAATCTACAGAAAAGTCCTAAGAGTATCACAATGAACATGGCAAAGAAGAGAAGTGTGTCACTTTACGCGTGGGGTCATTGACTTGAGCTTTCTGCAGACCTGTTCAGGTTTCACGTCTGGGCCAATGTATGACAGCCAGGTGCATTATATTATAACATATGGGGAGGTTTGCAGACATACCAGGAAACTGAAAAAAAGATTATTGTTCCCTAATTTGAGTATTGTAGATACCTTGAAATAAATGTTAGGGGTCCTGCTTCCCAGTCATAAAATACTTAGGATTTATGTCAGAAAGCATTAAAGTATATTCATCCTCTTTTCAATGAGTAATTAAGTACCAGAATACCTTATATCAACTATTTCTCTAGCACTTTTCTCTATCTTGCCTCACATGTAACTCTTATCCATATTCTTTCCCAAACAAGATAGTGTTTGAGATTTTGCCATAGTTTGTGAACAAATAAAGCAGAGTCTTGGAGTTTTGTTTTCCAATCCTTAGATTTTTATAGTGGAATCTCAAGACATGACAAAAAAAATATTGAAAGGACCAAAAACAATAATCATTATATCTAATAGAATGATTGTTAAAAGACGTGTGTGCTGTTTTTTTTTCTTCCTTCATTAGTTTAGTGTATGTTTCCATCAAATCTCTGTAAATATTTATGTGTCAGTGTCAAAGACATTGTTTCTCATTTTTGTACTGCAGAATATTTTCTTTGTATAAAATGCATTTTTCATCAAGTTAATCAGTTTTAAGCCTGAAGTGGCCTTTTTCGAAAGATGGAGTGAGAAATACTCCAAGACTAGTGCCTTGGTCAGTCTCGGAAAAAAATCTTCAAAACTTCTTGGAAAGAAATGGTCTGTACAATTTATGTAGACTTATCAAACTGTTGCAGTTTTCAGTTTTTGCACCTACATACATGAATCTGCTTTGTTTTGCATAACAGATCATCTACAGAATTTGGAGAATCATTCCTCCCACTAGAGCTGATGCAAATCAGCAGCCAATTGAGATGAGATGTAAATACCATGAATTTGTAGATGATGACAGAATGAGAGGTAAGCAAGTATTTCCTCATCTCGCTATCATTATCATCCTCTGTTAAGCTATCTTCAGCACAATTGACACTGTTAACTGTTACTGTGATTACTAGATACCTTAGGGGGGGTAAGGGGGGAATGAAGCATGAGGTAAAATCTGTGCATAGCTTACTTGAAAACGAAATATTCATTCCAACAATGCAAGTTTAAAATAGACATATGTCATCAAAAGCCACCCTATAACAAGTTTTCTCTCTTGTCGAACTCACCTTTTCCCACTTGCTCCTCCTCACTCCACCCACTCCTCACCCCCCCTACCCCTTCCCCNNNCCCGATCTTTTCCCCCAACCTTCCCCCCCTCTCCCATTCAACTCCCTACCCCCTTCCCACTCTCTTTCCCAACCTCTCTTCCTCCTTTCTCCTGTGAAAAAGAAGAAATATTGCACAGCAATCTTAACAACCACAAAGCTTTCCTGTTCCCTAGTGAAAATGTATTCTGGATGTGACAGGTCAAGGATTATAAAGTAGATGTCTTTGAAAGCTGTTGCATGGACTGGATTTTTACTTTGTAATAAACGTTCACCAAAGTTTTCTTTTCTAACAACTTTCACTGTGTGTGTTTATGAACTTGAGCTCATGTATTCCTGATTATAAATATTGAATAAATTTGTGCATACTGGAAGCTGAAACTGCTATAGACTCTGGACCTGTCTTTGCAAGCATTTCAATGTTACTAAATGGAATGAGAAGTCAGAATTATTATGCATAGTTACGAATCATATCAGAAGACATGGAATATAATATTAAGCTCTAGAGAAAACCTGTAATTTGATGACGATAATGATGAGGACTCATTTACTTTATTATATCTTAATCTCATAAAAGAGCCAACTCACTTTAAATTCATGTATGTTTCTATAATCTCATATTTGTGGTTGTGGTAAGTGCTGTTTCAAATTCCTTAGAAGCACTGGTATGACAAAACTTCTTCATTTTTTATTATTGTTTCAAATGATGATGATGATGATGATGTTGATGATGCTTTTCTTTGTACATTTCTTATTTTAATTGTCAGTCTTGATAAAGTTTTCAATCATGAAACATCAACCATTTCTAAAAATAAATCCATTACAGTATATATTTTTCAAAAAGATTTGTGTCAAACATGGGCAGAATCGTACTTAATTTAAATGATGTTGATGATGATGATGATGATGATGATGATGCTATTGAAGGTCAAGTCTGTGATCCCGTGTAATTAATTTCAGTGGTTTCAAGAATATATTATATTTTATGTGCTAATGGGCTTGATGAGCATCATTATTATTATTAAGCCTTACCATCTTCAACACAAAACATTCATCCCATTAATGATGTAGTTTGCCATGGTGATTGTAAGACAAACAGAAACATGGGTGTAATCTCAGTACCAATGTCTGTGCGTATACACTTATACAGTCTATCTCTGTCTCCAGCTGAAATTTCCAGGGGCATGGGAGAAAAAGAACTGGAGTTTGTCGATCGTCTGATTCATGGCCACATTGACTATCTCAACAGGCTCTCGAGAAAAGTTCTGCTAAGGGTCATCTTCAATCTTGACCTTGTTTCTATTGCAAAACTTGGTCAGGTCAACAAATTATTTAAAGAGGTTGGTATTTACAAATTTGTGATTTCGCCAGTTACAGTACTTATAAAACATATCATATGTTTGAAACTTTTATTAGATTTATTTATGATTGAAGCATAAAGAATCTTTTGCCATCACCCAAATCTGTGCGGTGTTACTAAAATTTCATACTATAAAAATTTCATTGGTCACAAAGATAGACCAAACTGAAAGGTTTAAATATAGACAACATTCTGATAAAATTTTTCTCTAGATCCATAAATAGAGTGTTATAACTTTCTGTGTCACAATTCTGTTGCAAATGCTTGTGAGCAAGACAAAATAACAGATGCATAACAAAAAAAGCAAATAACTTTACTGGAAGAAGTCAAAGCATGTAACCAACTTGATTCCAAAATACTTTGCCAAAACAATAGTCGAGTCAGAAAGACCATAGATCCTTCAGTAATTCCTAATTGCCAAGATGGAAAGCTCATTGTTATACATTTGTTTAACACAAAATAAAATAGAAAAGCGTCCACCAGTGTTTTCAGTCGTATTTTACAATTTTATTTAAACTATAAAGAGGAGCACATAATATGGAAGTATCAAATTTTCGGAATTTAACAATTCCTTCATCAGGACTAATAAGTAAATAACAATAATGATAATGAAGAAGAAGACAGATGAAGAGACCCAAGGCTATATGGAGTGCGCTAATTTCAAAGGATTCGATAAGAGTTCACTAAAGAAAACAGAGAGAGAGAGATGAGGGGAGTTCAGATAGAACAAGAACAAAGGCGTCACCCAGGTTTTGTGGAGGTAGGAAACAGACTGAGGTAAGAGAATGGTTAAAAGGAGCTATAGAATACAGAAATTATCACTACAGAGTGGCAAAGATGGTTTAAAGAAGGAAAAACAAAAAGAAAAGAAGAACATATATATACACCCGTGCACCCCGGGGGGCAGGCAGCCAAGGGGGGAGCATAGGTACCAACCTGCAAAGCAGTGATGTGCTCCCAAGCCATCGACCACCACGCGTAGGGGGACGGGTTTTTTGCTACTTGTTAAATAATAAAATAGGAGCATATCAGGTCAAAAATGAGGGGGGGG
>JAWQUT010000074.1:369736-382532 GCA_033807755.1 Ellobium chinense
ACACACACACACACACACACACACACACACACACACACACACACACACACACACACACACACGTGCGCGCGCGCGCGCCTCTCATTGTTATACAGATGAAATATCAAAAGATTTTCATAGAGAATACTGCAGTAAAAGTATTTCATTTTGCTTGTCTGACAACAGTCTATGGGTCTTATGTCAAACCAAGACTTCGACTAGGAGTCCCCCTGTGTTCGTGTTGTTTTTTTTTTTCAAGGAAAATTGGGACATTTGATCCAGAATCTTGCTGTCATCTATTTTACAACTTACCCACATAGCTCATCCTTTGATGGTGGCATGATCTTAGCTGAGGTAGGTCATTGTGCTGTCTCATTGAAATTATTGCCATTTGCATGTCTGCAGCTTTGCTCTTGTGATGCTCTTTGGTCCAAGATCTACATGGAGCACACCACACAGCCCATCACCCATGACCTGCTGATGCTCACAGACACCAAAGGATGGAAGGAAGTTTTCTTCATGAACAAGCTCCAGCTGCAGGTTGGTTCAAGCAGTTTGTATTTCAAACCATAAACATATGGGTTCCAGACCTGACCATTCTGGGGGTAAAGTAGAACTCAGCTAATACAAAATTGACAGGACCAGCCAAAAAATTGCAAGTTCAATAGGTTTTGCGTTATGCGATAACAGTGTAGTAAAAGGAGAAATAATAAAAAATATTTCAGATGGCATTGTTTGTAAGCGGTGGCTTCTATGGCCTTGATTAGTTAAAGCATTGCAGGTTATCAGGGATCACCATATGATGTAAAGACCTTTGACTAACTGACCTAATTTCCCCATGCCAGGCCCCTGTGGACAAGGGAAGAAAAGTTGCTACAGAGGCAGCTCATGTTTTTGCTCTCTGCATTACCTTTTCCTCTCTATCTTATCCATTACTTATCATGCTATCATATTTCCACTAAAAGTTGTTGTAGAAATTATCAAAAATTTTTATTACAAAGGCCCTTGGACAAGCATTTTCCTGTTCTGTTGGGTTTACCAAGATTTTGGGGAAAATGTTATCGTGTTGAGTGAGTTTTACTGTATAGGGCGATCTTGTGTTTGGAATGCAGCAAGAAGGACATGAATGACAATAAAAAATGTTTTCAAATAATAAGCTGGAAGCTGGTGTTCTTCTAGGAGGGAAAAAAAAAACTTGCGAGATTGTTTATTGTCAATTATTTTGGCATTGCGTCATTATGATGTCATACTTTTGTTGTGGATAATCTGTTAGTTTTCTTGTAGTTTACCTTAATTCTCATTGCGGGAGGCTGCTTCGGCTCAGCTTCATGCTGGGTGCATGGCCATTGTTACGGATAATGACCATTGCACATGTTGTCTGCCGGCTGGTCAGGTGACACCAGTGCAAAATTCTACTGTCGTGCTCAAGGTTCTGTAAGGAGATGCATATATATTCTGTTGCAGTATTCATGGAAGCACGTGGATGGTGGAATATATTCCATCACCACATCACAAGGGTTAATGTTGTTGAGTGTTTGTATCCTTTAGATAAGCTCAGTATTGAAGTGGGCACTTAGTTGGCAGGTATGGAATTCTGTGCTTGCAGTTCATAGGTCAACATCCTTTATTTAAAATGATCATCTGAGGAATTTTCTCATTCTCCCTGGCCCATGTCCCACCCCTAACAGCCCACTTCTGTAAATGCGTCTATATCATTGTCACAGCACACGTCAGTCTCTGACACTTCAGACAAAATTAATGTAGACAGGCAATGTCCTTGTGCTTACAAGTGGATTGCTGTATGTTACTTTTGCGCTGGAACATACTTATTACAAAAACTTTTTATAAGAGACTAAAGAGTATTCCACTTTACTTGGCAAGTCGGAAATGTTAATTGGCTTTAATAATTGATTTGATGAATATTGTGACATATAATTAATATGAAACAGTTTGAAGTATCCAGTGTATTATAAGGCACATGTTACCATTAGTATGCAGATGACAGTCAGATCATTTGATCAAATTAACTAGATTTGGCTGGCCATATTGCAAACTCAGAATTAAGTACAGTATTTAATGAATTCAAGAGCTGGATAATATAAAAAAAAAGTTAAGAGGAACGTCAGTAAAACATGAATGCTGTCAACAGATTCAAATTAAAAAGTGTCATTGTACCATCAGTTTCAGTTGGCAACAATGAGATAAGATTGATGAAGCAAAAAACCTGAGTGCAATTTTGCATAACACATCGTCTGTGTCACGTTGTAAGGAGCAGCTCTTGTAGTGCAGTGTGCATCACCTCCAGCCATCTGATGGCAGCATGACCCAGTGTTATGGATAATTACTAATCCACGTGTGATCTGCTGATTGATCAGCTGACACCAGGCTGTAGAATCTAATACCACCTCATGTACTTGTTGTTGGCATGTAAATTTATTCGAGTGTTGCATCCAGTGTAGTGATATGACTGAGAATTGATTCAACCTTGGTGTTACTAGGATTAAGAATGGTTATCTTGGATGAAGAAAATTAATTAGCACCTCAATGAAAATGACAGAAGGAAATTAGAAATGATAATAAGGTGTGAAAGGAATGTCCTAGGTTAGTTGAACTGATTGTTGAAAATCTGCTTTTGTTCTTCCTTTCATTTCAGATGCATTTGAGGCGGCAAATAGACTCGAAGCAAGGCGCCAAAAGGTTTAGATTTGGTGAAACATTTCAGAAACAGAAAAGCATAGAAATTCAGTGGTCACCTCCATCGTATTAGAACCTGAATCACTTTCACACTTGCCACTGCCGTAAAACCATAAAACCAAATTGATTCATTTGAACTCTTTAATTGTGTAGCAGCGCATACTGTGTCTAACCATCACTACAGTATCCATGAGGCAGTGCACTGAGTTGAAGTTAGAAATTTGCAACTCAGAAGGTTTTGATCCCAGTGATGTAGAAGAAAGAGTGAATGGAACATATGTCTGTGTCACTGTGTTACTGGCTGGACCATGACAGGTTTTCTTTCCTCCTTTTGCGTGAAGTATGGGCTCTCTTGGCAGATCCAATGATCTCATTCTCCAGCACATATTTTCTATAATTAGTGCTTTAAATATTACTTAATAAATTGCACCCATCACCTAACTGTAGTTATAAGAAGCTGTTCATTACGTAGCGTGATATATCTTGACATATTGCTAATATTATGAAGATGGAGGGCATACAGTCTTGTGTAATATGCAATCTAGAATTGTGTATTGTTTATCCAGTACTCAGGGAGAGATCATAATGTTTTTCTTTTCTTCTGTGAATCCACCCTCAGTGGTGATAATAATGGAAGTTGTAATGACGATTCATTAGTGGATCATTTTCATCTCCGTAAGAAAGAAAGAAAGAAAATGTTGTATGGGTTTAGCATTAAGGATTTCAAAAATGGCAGAGACTGCTTTAGTGTCTGCTGAAGAGCTTCCTCTGTCTAAGGGTCCATAATTGTTTATTTTCAAACAGACATGATCTTAGGCAGAGACGAGTCCATTGTAAATCGTTTTTCACCATCAGACATAATGCAAGTTGTTGTGTCTCTTAACATCAAGACACGAATTTAACACAAAACATAAGCATGAAGTTTCATTAAATCTAACTGCTCTGTGTGTTCTGCTTTTGTGGAGATTGATGCACATGGTGCACTTATTACACTACAACCCATTTATGATGGTCACAGCTGTAACTTATGTAAAAGGAACAGAATTTAATGAAAAAATTTTGAATCCCTGGGTTACTACTTCCTTGTTGTGGTGTTGATCAATCATGCTAAACAAAGGCATATCATTAATGACAGCTTAGCTGCAAATAAAAATTCTATGTGAACAGGACACAGCTGTGATAAAGAAAAATCTTGAAGTCAGTGATCGTGATTCATGCAAAATTAAAAGAACCATACAAATCTTTGTCTTTTGTCATCTACTCTTTCCTTGTACAGTTAAGCACACTACTGTGGTCTGCATTGTGCATTGCAAATTCAGCACATCGTGCATGAAATATTGTGCACCACAGTGCTAAATAATGCATTTTCTTTTGTTGTGGGTGGTGATCTTAGGAAAAATATATCTCATACTACAGTTGCTACTTGAACACGAGATTTTACACATTCATCTAGGAAACATTAATGCATGTCATTATAGATGCATTTTAATTTTTTAAGTTAATTCTTATTACATCATTATGAAAGATGGTCCTTTTCCTTATTCTTGAGACTCAAATTTTGAAAAGTGCTGTGTTATGATATACATCAATATGTTTTAAATACATGTGTGAAATCTGGTGGTCAAGTAATAGTAATTTGAGATAAAGTTTTCTTCAGATCACACTCATGAGAATAAAGAAATGCACTGTTTAGCACTGTCATGTGCAATTTTGCACGTAATATGTTCTTACATAACAAAGGCAGTGTGCGCTGCAATAATGTACTAAAATATTCAAAGGAACAGTAGTGGATCCTCTTGAAGTTGGAGCCCCATCATTAAGTGGATGCAGCAGCTGTAGTTACCATGAATCTTACACTAATAACATCCTGTTTTCCTTACTTGTGTTTTTTTTTCTCAAACATTGGGAAGATTTAATAGGATTTCAATTATTATTCCAATTTAGGGTGAGGTCCTTTTCCAGGAAGTAATAGAATGTGGGTTTTTTAATTAAAGGCAGTCTCCCTGCAAGAATCCAATTATAGAATCAGTAAACCCTGTAAGTCTGAAAGAGATTTGAATATTTTCCTTACTGTATAACTGGCATTGAAAGGAAGTTTGTTAGAGCTTTACAACATACATAAGTGTCATCTGAACCAATTTTCATTGCTTTTTTTTTTAAAGGATGATAAATAGTGACTGGCAAATTGTGTGCAAATGGCAAATAAAGTTAGTGTTCTTATAAAAAAAACTATATATGCCTAACTGTGTCAACTAAATAGCTTGTATTGTCATCTTTTCTTTACCTTTTCTTTGTTAAATTCTTGGCTTGCTTTCATCATTGTTATCAGTAAAGGAGGAAGAACTACTTTGGAGCAGTTACACAGAGTATAATGAAGATTTGTAGTTGTGGCCACAAATGTGAAGTTAGTTGTTTATTGTTCACAGTTCAATTGGGTTTTATTGGTTTTTGAGTTTCCATACTTCATGCAGTGACTGTCTTTAATTGTATTTTTCTGTTTTTGTTTTTTTTTGGGGTCATGCATGTGAAGATGAGGGGGGATAAAGAAGAATGATTAGTGAAATTGGAAAGATGAAAAGTCTGTTGCATTTTGCCTTACTTTTAGTTTTGGTGGTCATTACTGTTTTGAAATATTGGTTTTTGAATGCACTGCTTTAAAAATGAGTAATCAGTCTATTTTAACCATAGTGCTGTTGTTTCATCTCTGCAGATGTCCTCTTCTCTCATGCCACCTTCACTTTGTATCTCCATCTGCAGCTACACATGTTCTTACTCTTTTCTACCCTCTCACTTCTAATATAGATCTACCTTAAAATCTATATTAGCACACAACACAGCCCAATTCAAGCCAGATTTTTATGAAATTATCAGGGGAGAGGCCAACTTGTCAATGCTGGTGTCTTTAGATAATACACATTTGGATCAGATTCTCTTGCAAGTTAACTTTTCAATTATAATTCCATATTTAGAAGTACTCATGAACTTTATAATCCAAAATTCTTTGTAGCAAATTTCAGTAGTTTTTATGGGTATTGTTGTGTATTTGTAGTAAAGTAAACCATACTAATTAATCGGAATTTATAATAACATAATAACAAATAACAGGAAGCGAGAGAAATTTTCAGAAATGTAATGATTAATATTAACATGTCTTAAATTCTTCTCAATTTAAATGCTTGGAACACAGGAATAAATAATAACAACATATAAATTTTAGATACATACCACAGCCTACTTTAATTGCCATCTTTTCTTTACTTTCCCTCCTGACCTGAGACTTCTGCTCCTCATGCGCACATAACGTTTCTCTGGGCCAAGGTTTAAATTGTCAAAATGAGAAATCCGCCAGTGTGATGTTTGTGAATGAGTGATAGATGTATGGATGTGTGTACTAATCTGCAAGAGATAGAAAGGGGAGAAAGAGAGAGAGAGAGAGATGAAGAGAAGGGGAATTATTGAGAAGATGAATGAATTTGTAGGTCTGTCAGTATAACAGGCACTCGGAACTTGTTCTTAGAATGTGTGTTAAATAAATGTAATGTATAATTATTACTAGCCATATAAGCTCATAAGATGAAAACAAATAAGAAAGATGGGCACAACTTACTTACCAATTAAACTGACACATTTATATTTCTTGCTTTTCCAGCATCTTCCTGACCTCCAACTGATGTGTTTTGTGGATCTCCTGGGTGTTGAAGGAGTGACATGGTGTGTGCCACATATGGACTTTGATATGTCGGCAACTGCAGATGTGGTTGCTTCATTTTTTGCACAGTGGATTCTGGTTATCAATGATACAGTTATCTGCCTTTTTATGGAATAAGACTGTATGTGCCAGAGTCACAGTTTTACAGGAGGCACAGAAAACTTTCAGGTCTTATTTTATCACTCAGTCAGTGTTGCATTGGGTTGGTTCTCTTTTAAAGTTTTGGGAGAATGACTCAGATGGATAGATAGAGGAAATGAAAGTCTGCACAAAAGTGCCAGTTGGTGAATTTGTCTTAATTTGACACATACAGGGTTTGTCCGTAAAATCACCCCATGGTCTGTTCAGCCAAAGTCTGTGTATGCATACTGAAACCTCATGTTATGAAAATTTGCACAATGGAAATAACAAGACTTTTGTGAAATACGGAATCATGATCATGGAGAGACATTTCAAAATCAACACAAAATACATAAATCAACACATAAATAGTAACAAAATCTTACCCATTTAAAACTCTTCCCCATTAAAGAAGAAAACCATCTGCAGTACAGAAGAACTGGCAAAATTTCAACAGGCAGTGATATAGAAAAGGTCACGAATCCAATTCTTGTCTAGCTGCTGTTGGCGGGTTAGTACACATACAATGGTCCAAAAATGCCTTTGAAACGCCATAAGTAGTGCCTGTCTGTGAAGCTGTCTTTGTAAATAATGTAATCACAGTAGTTTAGTTTTCCTGCACAATCATTTGTATATCTCTCAGTTAACTTTTTCAGAGTTTATAAGTATTCCTGATATCAGTATAAAGTTATTAATTTACATCAGTGGTAAAAATTTTGTCATGCTGGGCGTTTCATCCAGCGGGCAGTGATTTATCCCTGTAGGATGGGCTGTGCCTATGAGTTTGAAAACAAAAACACCAACATATTCAGTCTTTCTCAGTGAAATTATTAGGAGAATAATCTCACTGGCCTCGTCAGACAAAAGAAAACTGGGTGCTTGCATTTTAAATAAAACTTATGTTAGCATAATTTTAGTTTCACCAAACTTTAACATTCCATGTGCTTTGCAGCCAGTCCAAATGAGGCTTTAATTGTTTTTTGACCACATGAAGATACTGTGTTGGTATATTTTTCAAGTTTCTTGTTTTGTATTGCCGTTACGTAAAGAAATTTTGATGTACTGTAGTTGTGGCCCAAACTATAATCATTTGAAGCTACAGATGTCATCTCCTTGCAGTGGTAAAAATAGTGAGAAAATCATGCTTTAAGATATTTTTCATGATAAATGTTATCCAGTCTGCATCACAAAAATTCAGTGTTTATCACTGCTTCTCCTCCACCTTTTATATCAAGATTTCTTCAACAAACAAGAATTTCATAACTGATGGCCCCAATCATAGTTGGGGTCAGACATCTCAGTTCCCAGTCTAGGGAAAAGAAACAAGGTTTTTGTTCTGGCTGCAAGACATTTCGCAGTAAATCTGAAATTTTTAAGGAATGGTTGATTGAGTTGTTTTAATTGGTTTGTTCCACAAATGTGTGAGAATAGGTTTCTTTCTTATTGCTCAGACATTTTTTGATCTAGTGTGAGTGTGCATTTTTTGGGGGTTCATTTTATTTTTTGTTATTTCAAATTGTGGCCATTATGATATTTCTGAGCCCAACATACCTCCTTAATTTTTTGCTCAAGATTAGTTTGGCATTTTTTAAGCCCCTACAAAAGACTTGTGACATTTTTTTTTCTGCAAAGACATTCTGATTGAGCTTGTTTTGTGTGATAGATAATTAAACAGGATAAGTCCATTGGTGAAATAATCTCTCTTGTGAAAACAAGCAAATTATGTTATAAAACTTTAATATGGTGGTTTTAATCATGTGTTTGACTTACTGTATGCTTGAGGAATTTATAGAAATTCATCGCTCAGTCAAGTTTAGATAATTATCCACTGTGCTCAGAATGTTGTCATGTTTATCGACTGGTATTTGGAGCACATTTTACACCGCAGGTCAGTACAGCTGCTTACACCAACAGCAGAGTGCAGCATCTATCAGTTTTCAAGAAAATGCCTTTTTGATTGTCTCATATACTGGACCAAAGATTGTGTTGGAAGATATGTCTTTTCTGCCAAAAGCTAAAATGTGATATTTCAACTTCACTTATAGAAGAGTACACTGAGGCATGTTTTTTTTTTCTTTTCCATCTGTTAATGTAAGAAATGGAACAGTCCATCCAGAATTGATTTGCTTTAGTTTTTCCAGCCTAGAATATCATTTTGAAATACTTTGGCTGCAATCATCATCTGTATGTCTTGCCAAAATTTGCACATTAAAATTTGGCATTTTTTCAATGTAGAAATGGATATTTAGGTTTGTAGCACTTATAAGGCAGAATTTGCCATTATCTTTATTGCAATCTGTTGTGCTTTTTACACATTTTGCTGTATTTATGTAATGGTGCATTTTCTATAACATTTTTCATAATAATTATATTCTATTCACTGTAAACTTCCATGGCCCCAAATAGTACCGCTGGAACTTGGTAGAAGGGAGATAATCTAATAGTACGTAAATGAGTGACAGTCTGCTAAATTTATGGAATTGCTTCCCTTGGTTCAGATGTGTTATTTCTTCATGATATTAGTTCGTTGGCCTTTGTGCCTTTCAATTAAATCCTGATCAGAGACAAAAATGAATTATAAGAGAATGGAATAAATATGATTCCATTCAAAGCTTTTTAAAGTATAGTGTTCATAAAGTTGGAGACTGATACTGACTATACTAATCAGAAATTGGCAGTTAATATGAATTGTGTTTGCCTGCAATGTTTTCCCCATTTAGGAATTTTACCCTGCTGTACATTGTGTCTTTTGGGAGTAATGTAATACCAATCAATATACACTATGGACTTTTACAGTGCTTTCACTCGAACCATAGGATCAGATTTGTTTTATTGCAAACACCTTCTGAGTCTTTTGTCAGTCATTTGTGGGCATTGCCAGACCCATAATATGCAATTTGTGAATTTTGCTGGATGAGGTCAGAGTCGTAGAAGGGTCATTATTTTTCTAGTTTGTATGTAGGCATAGGAAAATGTTTGGGCAAACACTTTCTACATTCCTTAATATTGTTTTGAAAGCTTCATTTTCCAGTTCTTGATGTGTACAATTCCGTCCACCTCAGTGCTTTACTGCTGTATTGCCATGCCTTATACTTTTATATACTTTATTTACTGATATTCGTCCTGTGTATTTAGTCTTACTATATAGTGATATTTAGTGTCCCTAACATTCCTCATGTTTGAGGGCCAGTATTACATAATCATCCAAGTTGTCAATAAAAAAAGAATTCATACATAATCTGTATCATCTCCTTACATTTTAGAAAGTTTTAAAAAGACATGCAAAAAGTTATCAAAGATTGATTTTTGTTTTGAGGTAAAGAGTTACAGACAGTTTAAAAGACAGGGCTGGAATTTGTCTCTGAATCTGTACTGAAGTTGGGTATCAGTGATGCCAATGGACTCTAAATTTTTTGTAAACCCAGAGAAATACAAATATGAAATTAGGAAAAAAATTTAAACATAAACATGATGCCAAAATCTCTAATTTTGCTACATTCAAACACATTTATTATGAAAATGCCTAAATCTTGTGGCACGGGAGCCGAGCCAGTTCTGGTTTCTTGGCTTATTATCTATGTATTATCATGTGGCCATCAGTATAGCTCAGCACGCCCAGGCCAGCTGATTGAAGTACAAGCTAGTCTAGCTCAACTGGTTTCAAAATGGTCAGTGGCAACAAACACAGCAAAACAAAAACCTGATGTAATCAGGTGGTATGGCTGGGTGTTTCCTCTATGCGTGAAGTGTTACGAAAGTTAATACAAAACTCACATCATTGCGAAAAACATTTTGCAAGTCTCAATATTTCCCTTATATTTTGTCATCTGTATTAAGAAATGTGACTAGCATTAATGAAACAAAAAACAACTTGCTAGGCTTTTCTGTCCCTATTCACCTCATTTCTTGTTTGTTTCAGAATAAACAGTATTCCGTCATAAACATAACAAATCAGCGCTCACATATAAACAGTCCCCATCCTTGCTTTCCCCTTAAAGCTAAACAATGGCTGTTTACCTAACAACGCATATCATAATGAATCTACTGCGATGCCAAATCTTGGTTGTCATGCAAGAAGATAGGCAAAACTTATAAAGCCTTACTAACACCTTACTACTTTTCTTTGTGGCGTATAATGCATAATACACTTAGCCCTTTCGCTACATATGGCAAATGATATGTCAGAACCCGTTGGTCCAAAATGACTTGAATATACTTTTACGTCCTGGAAGTTGTATTTCGAGGTCATATCCAACCTTGCCAATCTTTATTTCCTATGTAATTAAGTATTTCTATGTACAAAAATAGCTCTGAAGTACTGTAAAACTCTAGCTCAAGCAAACTTACTTATGAACTAATGAATTCTTGGTAATTTAGTGACATCATCACACAAAGACATGACTGGTGAAGGGATTAATATGAAATGATTTAGAGCGAGGGTCTTCTGAATTTTGCAATAAATGTGTTTGAATGTATTTCTTTGCTTGAATGTACTTAGAAAACTATGCCAAATCAATATTGTTTCCATGTCTTGTAGTATGGTGTATTCCTCTATATTTTTCATCGAACTGTAAAAATTCAGCATTAAACCCCAGTGTACACTTTTCCTGAAACACTGATCTTTTTGCTGGTAGATTGTGATACAGTAGAGGTTTGAAGTAGAAGGAAATAAAATTATTTAATTAAACAAAGTTGTCTTGACAGTCATGGTTCATTTTTTATAGTTTGTCTTGTTGTGTCAGAG
The DNA here is from genome assembly GCA_033807755.1 of Ellobium chinense. NCBI lineage: Eukaryota > Metazoa > Mollusca > Gastropoda > Ellobiida > Ellobiidae > Ellobium > Ellobium chinense. Next base: position 380,983 of record JAWQUT010000074.1, read on the forward strand.
GCACTCTTTGACCGTATAAAATTACTGGCAAGTGAATTATTTCTTGATCTTGTTTTTTTCTGATCTGAGATATAGTCATTTGAAAAGGGAGGGACTGCCCCCACAAGTAGTGGAAAAAATCCAGAGAAATCACACAAGGCTTCTTGGGGGTGGGGAGAAGAGCAGTGAGGCTGTGCGGTTTGTGAGTCATGCTCACAGTATGAAGACTGTTTGTTATGGCTGAGGATTGTGGGTTCTCGGAATTGGGCAGTTTACAGGTTGTTGTGTTTTCAGGAAAGACACTCATTTCCTTATCCTCATGCCATTTAGGTGTAAATGAATGCCTAGCCTTAAAGCTGGGGGATGGGGGTTTGAGAAAGGGGGGGTGGGGGTAGGAACCAGGCTACTGCACCTCAGGAACTAACAATGACCTTGTTACGTCTTTCACTTGTAATCTTGTGTATTAACATAATGCTTTCTACTGCTGGGTAATGAAATTCCTTTTTCGTAACTTGCCTCACATTTTTTGAGTCTCTAACTGCTACATTTTTTACCTTAAGTTAATATACTAAAATTCACTCATACCTGCAACTGTCTTTCTAGCTAAAGGAAGGAATCAATCTTCACATGAAGCAGTCTGTAATTGTTTTCCTTTGCTCTGTATCAGTAGCTGGTCATCTAACTCTTTGAATTAGAGCTGGCTAGTTAAAAATGGTCTAATATATTAATCTAATTTCAGTGGGCGAAAAGGACAGTTAATACTTGTCTTATATATTTCACAACAAGTGCTATTATACTGTAGTTTATATCCAATATCTATTTTTTCAAAAGAACCCAAAACTTTGCAGAAACGTCTCGTTATTAAGGTATTGAAAAAAAAAACCCAGTTACATCTTAAATTATTTCTAGGGAACGCCCAAATTTCCCTTTCTTTTTAAACTTCACAAACTTCCCTTTTCTTGGCCCTTCCATTACAATACATAGTCTAAGTATTAGTGCTGGCGAGCACTACCAAGCCAACAAATATAATCGTAGGTGCCCCTCTCTTTGATCCAGTTATTAATTGCTAACTGTTGCTGTATCCTTATATACATGTAGATCTAGGTCTAGAATTGTTTGTATTTTCTTCAGTCTGAATTTCGAAATCTATGATTTGGCTATGGAGGAGGCTTCATATGGACGAGACCTACTTATGTTCTCTTGAGCGTAGGCTCAATACTAACTGTGAATGGTGCGGTCGTTGACAGCAACATTCAATCTCTGTCAGCCCCAAGGACAAAATATTCCCTGTGAAGTCAGTGACCACTGAAACTTCTATAATTATTATTATTAGACTACCTCAGAGTTGGCAAGCAGGTGGGAAGAAATGATAAACAGCTGCTGATTTCTTTTCCTTCCTTGGTGTTGTTTGCTGTCACCTAGACCTAGAGCTGCCATACTAATCAGTTGACGTAGAATCCTACGCATTTTGTTTGGTTCTCTTGAACACATTTTTATCCATCCATCCATCCATCCATCCATCCATCCATCCATCCATCCATCCATCCATCCATCCATCCATCCATCCATCC
>JAWQUT010000074.1:382730-396385 GCA_033807755.1 Ellobium chinense
TGTAACAATGCTTTGTGAACATGTGTGATGTTAGTAGCTGTAGCGCTTAAAATGTCATGTGCTGTCCCGTTGCATATTGTATTCTGCTCATGTGCCACGGCTGTGGTCTGGGCTTATTCGAAATAAACTTGTTAAACTTGTTAAACTTGTTAATACACCACACAGTAATAGAATGATATTGCTATTGAATAAGATTCGTCGACCCTGGCGAAGGAAATCAAAGAGCAGTATGTTATAGACTAATCATTTTTTATGTTAGGAGTGTCTGTTAAGTTACAAAAATGCCAAGATGGCTCATAAATTTGGGGCGATAGTGACTGATTCGTAGCCACTTTTGTAGCGGGTGGTGGCGAGGGAGGAGGGAAGGAAGGGATGGAAGAAGGAGGCAGAGGGAATAACTACAAAAGGAAACAAACACCCACGTGGACAGTTGTCATCTCTTGGTGTACACGTTCGGAGACTTCAACACCAAAGAAAGAGTGGTCATATCTGGAATCTCACTTATCATAGAATCTTTCCCAGTGTTAAAAGGAAATATGAAAAATAATAACAGTTATTTTGGGTTGCTTTTACCTCGCTTTTGAATTGAAACTATCGTTGGGGAAAACCAGTCTTCGGTATGACGACATTTTGTAATCTAATCAGTCGACGGGCAGTGCTTTTAAGAGGCTTTCTTTACAACAACCATCACATCAACCGGTTTTTTTTTTATATATAATAAACAACATTATTAAATGGATCGTTTCTTTCTTTGTGTGTGTTTAATCTCTGTATATTCGTAGAATGCAGAGTCTTGAATTGAAAAGTTATTTAGAGAGATTCTATCATCAGATGAAACAGACGAGAAGATCCTGTACAATTTTGGCATCAAAAGCTGCCAAGTACGATGGCATGAAGCTATGAGATTAAGATATTTCAATTACATAGACATACCAGATGTCCCCGCCTCGAAATTTAGTTTACCTAACTTAAAATTTTCAAGCTCAATAACGTCAAACATTCAGATTTTGTGCATTTAAAATTGTGCACATGAGTCACGTCTGTTAATGTTTCGAATTTTAGCTATTTAGACCAGGTGCAATGGTTATATCACAGCTGAAAAGTTTGAAAAAAAAAACAACAAAAAACTAGTTTGCTCAGTGTGCCCTTTACAGACTTGCATGTCTGATTTCATTTTCTGTAACAAAATTATAGCAATATAATAGTAGTATAATTACAGTATACTTATACACTTGTCCCCTATCGTATGGGCTCATCTTTGTCTCAGGTATCTTACAAGACTTAACGGGTAAGATAAAAGTCTTCTTAAACTACTTGGCACACACTGAAGGTACCGATGGTTCAATGACAGGGCAGCAGGAAAAGAAAAAACGACGCGCCTTGGAAGTGGACAGAGAGGAAGAGGACATTGCATGTTGGTCGTCCTCAACTGACATGACTGTATCTGAATTGTGCTCCTTAAGTCAATAAAACTTGCAACGATTATAGATCATATTTATCTACTAATGGTCTTGAAATTTTTAGCCCAGTTTCGTTTTCACACTTCAAGTTAGTGACCATTTTTCCATTGCGGACAACCAAGTACCACTGAACATGCATCTAAACAGAATCCAGGAACAGATAACATAAGCAAACCCTATTTGCCCAGAACCATAATACAATGAAAACTATCGCACATCGCCTTTTTCTTTATGAAAGCATCACTAAGAAAGATTTGGGGATACGCTACGCCTAGAGGGGCCGGGTATTTTTAGAACACATACTATACAAAAGGGATATGATTCGAGAAGACCTGCACCATCTGGAAAATCGGGGTGGCAAGTTACCGAGGATTTCTGCGTTTTTGAGACTGCTGCAATTTTGCAAGCTTTCACAACTTTGGTGCTAATATTGCGCATTCTGGCTTTACAGTGCGCTTTCTTTGCCACGTCGTAATATAGCAAGAGGAACACAGAAAATGTGTTCCATTTATACAACTTTGCAAGTGTGCGGGAGTAAACAAGGCAGCGTAGTTATAAGTATAGCAATTTAACGAAGCTGTATTTGCACAATTTTGTAGATTTTGGCGTAAATTTTACCACTTCTCGCACGCAACCTTTGCAGTTTTTGGTGCAAATTTTGGAGTTTGAAATGCAATATTCCGGAAGGGCAGGTTGAAGGACTCAGATTCAATAGGCCGCTGGATGGGAAAAGTAAAAAAGTAAAAGAGCAGTAACTCTTGTAGTTATTAGTTTTCGAAGCAAGTAAACTCGCTTGAGCACCACCCAGTGTATCAGTCGCTAGAAATGGTCATACCGGCTGGAGGAAGAGGTAAAATGACCAGGAAGTGATAAGAGAATTACCAAGATGCAGAAGGAAACAAAACGTCATGGACTGGATGAAGTGCGATTTAATTATAGACAGGGAAGACCCGTGCAGCAAGATCTTGAGTACATGCCAGGAGCGAAGGGTCTATCCAATCAAACAGTCTACCACTTGAAATGCTCCTTATCGAAATTTGCCTAATTTCGTAATAAGATACGAAGGCCACCACTGGACCATGAAATTTTGTCCATTATCAAGGTCAGACATGTTTTTACTTCACTACATACTGGCGTGGAAACGTAGAAAGAAGATCATTTCTTTATGTTATGCATGCATTATGCTTTCATCACTGGATCGAAGGATAATCACACTCTTTCTAAATTTCTTTCATTTTTATCCAGCAATTGAATAACCTTAAAGGGCTACTTTGTGGGAGATCCGTTAAAAAGATACTGGCTGCCGAGAAAGACATTTTTACAACAAAAACTACTCCTTGGTATCAATCAAGACAGACAGCTGGAACTCGAACAGAGCACTGATTAAGACAATTAAGACCCCCCAGTGGCGAAGTCTGTGCCACAGTAAACCTTCCAGAATGAACCAGATGGAAGCAGTTCTGGAAATTTGGTCTGAAAAAAACTGAAATTGGTAAACACAATATGTCCTTCAATTATGAAATCTAGGTCTAGTCTGCCTAATAAAACGGCTTTTCTTTCTCATTTTCCCAAGGTTTCGTTATTTTCTACTAGTTTAGCAAACGTGGACCTAGACCATAGCAGCCAGCAGTGGTGTCGCATGATATTTTTAACAGGAGCTGCCATTATCAATTAGGCGCTTAGTTGTCATAATTATCCAGGCTTCAAGGAAGCAGCCTATGCCTAATTTCCCCACCGACTAATCCCAAGGATAAAATCCAGACCCGCCAATTTTTCGGTAGATCAAAATGATTTTATTATTTGGCCTCTAGCCATGTCAGTTTTTGTTGTTTTTTGTTTTGTTGCGGAGAATTCTTTTTAGATCAGCGTTGAAGAGGAGTAACGAGTTCTTTTCAGAGACCTTCATTGTGAAGTTTCCGCTCTTGTCTATCTTCTCTCTTTATTGGGGACTACCAAACTCTTAATCTGGCCTAGGTCTGTTTGGGCCTTCAGTGCAAGGGAGGTGATTCTCTCGTTCAACAAATACTTCCATATCCCTTGAAGTCATTGAACGTTTGGGATTACCGAGTTGCAGTGCAGTCGTTGCTCTGTCATTTGGGTTAGTCGACGGCTTGAATTTATGCGTTGGCTGTAGGCTAAGTAAACTTACGTCGTCCGTGCGCTTTATTGAAAGATCTTAACTATTATAATAGTTAAGGGGGGGGGGGTGNGGGGGGTGCGCCTTCTGAAAAGGGGGTCTAGGGGTTAAAATATCGAAATTGGACTTTTAGTATTTTTAGACACTTTGACCTCTTCTGCTATGAGAAAAATAACCTTTGAGGCCAGAAACATCCGTTTTATGCCCTGAAAGGGCTCCGCTAGATGGTCATCTTAGCCTTGTATAAACGCGCTATCAAAACTTCAAATGCGTTTTTCTCAAAATGTTGTTTTTCTCCACTTTTTTCCCTAAGGCTTTTTTATTTCTGAACCAACTGACTTCATATTTGGAATATATCTATCCCATACAATGTGTTTTAATAAAATGCATCCTTTTTTCTAGATTTAATTCACGTTTTTGAAAAAAAGTCGATTATCTGGTGGAAAATTGAGAAAAATACACATCCGTCAACACACATATTTCAAAAAAAATTTTACTGACATTGTATGACAAATAAACAAAAAACAAATGCATTTTATTATTTTTATAGAGCTATTTTATAAGTGTACAAAATTTGAAATGATCACATTCAAAACTCTAGGAGCCTTAGGCTTTTGAAAATAGCTCATTTTCAACACACGAAATCCAATATGGCGGCGTTGCCATGGCAACCGTACACAAAACAAAACAAAAATTCACATTTTTCCTCTAATTTGACCATGCTGAATCTGAATTTAAAGCTTAAAAAGTCCCTAGTGCAAGCATTCACGATTTCACTCCCAGGAGGCGCACCCCCCCCCCTTAAGTTAATTAAAGGCTGAAACAAACATGGTTTTCTAGTTTCATAATTTCGTTTATTTCATTTTAGTTCGGGGGAGTGGTCGGGATGAGAGACATGTGGTGTCATGGCTCCATTGGTTCCAGTGACGCGATGCCACTGGTAGTCATAGCAGCTGTGGACAGCAACAGAAAATAAGTCACTAACCTTTAAGTGTAAATCACGGTACTGCGCATTTTGGATTATTCTCTTGAATAAAAACGGGGCATTAACCTTCCAATGCGTCAAACTTCCTCTCCACGAGTCTCACTCTGTTATCACCCTTTAACGAATGACTGTAATGCAGGTGAAATTCGTTTTGCGTCAAACCATGTGGGTCAGATCTCACGTCAGATCCAGGTGTAAAGCTATTGGATATTCAGTAGGAGTGCTGCTAAATGTGTTAAGCTATTACTTTAAGCTATTTCTCGATACCAGGTTCAGAGACAGGTCGTTTACCTGGAAGGAAGAGGTCAAAGACTGTCTTGGCTGTCGTTTGTTTGGTGAAAGGTGTGAATCGTGCACGTATCATAAGTCGGTGATGAGACACTGTGATCGTGCAGGGCAGAGGAACTCGATTTGAAGATGGTTTGAACAAGGCTTATTGGGCAAAAGCCCTATCTGAAAAATGGTATTTGGGCATGCACAATGACAAATGACCGTACTGATAAAACATCAAACAAAAATTCATCAATCAATAAATGAAAAAAACAACAAAACAGTATATCAGTCAATCGATCGATCAATCAATCATTCCACTCATCAATCAATTTTAGTCAGTAGTAACGACAGTAACGGGAAGGGCCAGCGCCACAAGAACGTTCTCGTTACTTCCGTGTCCTGTTGTTCCCGAGTTTGATATAGACACAGTGGAAGGAACTTGAAAAGTATAATAATTGTACTGAACAGATCACCAGAGAGAGTTTTTAAAACTGTTTTCTGCGGACCATTTTCGGACTCTGTGAACAGCCTCAAGAGAATTCCAAGTTAGAAGGAGTTAGAGGTTGCAAGAGCCAAATTGTAAAAGTATCTTTGGGCTATTTAATACAATTTTCTCCTGGAACACAGAAACATTCCGAGATGGCCAAGTTTGTTTTCAGACTGTAAAACCGGTGTATCATTTTCACATTTTATTTTTCTAGTAATCGCAGAGTCTAATAGCGATTGTGCTTCAGCTTTCTGATTCTTTACAAAATTAGATCCATATCAATCTTCAGCCTTAAGCCAAGCAGTGGTATGGCTATTCTTGTCTATGCAGATGGCCAAAACAGTCTGTCTTCTGCACATTTCTGCCATATTGGCAAAGATTTCAATTTCTTCTTGTCCTGCTTTGCTCGTGCAGTGTTTTTCTTGGCTGATCCTGTGAATGTTTGCTAGAGATGGCCTGCTACTGTGCCAGCATGAGAGTGGAAGTGTAGGTTGGTTGGTTTATCTATCTATTAACTGTCTGTCTGTCTGTCTGTCTGTCTGTCTGTCTGTCTGTCTGTCTGTCTGTCTGTCTGTCTGTCTGTCTGTCTGTCTAATTAGCTCATTAACTTGTAGTCTTCAGATAATTTTCATATTTCGACAAACCAGCTGAAACACAGGTGTGCCAGGTCGATCCTTTTCCCTTACAGCACATAGTCCCAGCGAAAGTAGTACAATATCCTCTCTATACATCTGTTACACCTCTGGACGTCATGACCTTTTTCTGAGTCTAGGCTTGGCCAGCACAATGTCCTCATGACGCCCTTGTAGCTTGCCTAGGTAAGTTAAGATCACACAGTTACGCACATTATTCTGACTGACTGTTATTTACACGATATTTAGGAGTGTTTCCATTTACTTTCTCAGTCCTATCTTGATATGATTTTGTTATGTGTTTCATTTGTAATATTATGGATTTATGTGTAGGCTATGCACGGTTCTGTGTTTGTATTATGAAAGAGATGTATAACACTTGATATCATTGTAAACCAATTTCCCTACGGAGTTAGTTAAAGTCATGTTTTCATTTTCATTTCCTAAGTTAAACCTCGGGGACCCAGCATTTTTGGGAAGGCGCTTTGCAGGTGATTCTAAACTCTGATTCCGATAAGAATATAGGCTCTCACTGAAACTAACAATAAATAATAAAACAAACCAACAAGCAACAAACAAACAAACAAACGGATAAACAAACAAATAAACAAAAAACAAGATGGTTTATGACAGCCTGTTAACCAACTGGCTTGTTGGCAAGTTGAATATACCTGTCCACATAATGTGTTGCTTCAGGATGTGGCTATAAGTAGTACAAGGCTGATGTTGTGTATGGTGATATCTCTCGGTATCACTGACTTTTTTTCTTTTCTCACATGTGAGATAAAGTGAATTCCACTGCAACGTGTATCACACTGGGCGATGATGATTAGTCTGTATTTTCTTTCCCTCTGCATCAACATGAGATATGAAGGTCTTCAGTGACTGAGTGGTATTGGTATTACTGCGCAAAAGGTATGATAAAACCTTTACTGGCATATCCATAAGGCCATTTCCCTTTCCCCTTTTGCAACCATTATACCTCTCTCCTGTTCCCCTTCCCTGCATCTAAACGCCTCTTGCTGCCAACAGCTCTGTTTCCATGTGATTAATATTAACACATATAAACCCTGAAAGGAAGTAGATACAGGAAATGTAAGATAACAGGTTCTTCACGTGATCCTATAGGGAGAAAGAAAGAAACTAACTTCTAAGTGCAGAGCACACTTAATACGGACACGCTTAGTACGAAAACACGGGTACTGAGTAGAGTATTTTTTGTGACGATTTTTTTCTTAAGAGTACGTATATAGTCAAAACGTATTTCTATTTATAAGTATACGTTTGGTCGATCATAAGGTATAATACATTCATCCGTGCTCCACTGTGCTGATCAACGCCAAAATGCCCTTTAAGGTTACAGGCCTGTAAGTCTATTTTCACTATTGGGTCCTGCAACTTAGGGGTTATATTTGACCTCCCTCTTTCCTTCTTTTGGCATGCCCTACTTCCAGTAATAAGGGCTCCAGGGGGGAAATTTTGATTTGATGGCAAACTGTGTCCATTTTAGTTTATTTTGCCAGGCACTATTTAGCCCTGGGCTGGGACTGTCAGGTCAAGGGTGTGCTCAGGCGGAAGAGGCTGGGTTCGGTCTTGAGCAGTGAAAAAGGTAGGGTGTGTTTACAAACAGCAACCAAGCTCAAAATTTCATCGGGCTTGCTGGGGTTAGGTCAGTCTTAAAAGTTGGGCCACACAATGAGCTTCACTCTGATATATGTCTGTGTGAAAGCTAAATCTTTGAGTTCAGGGGGTAGCTCCAAAGGCTAATATAGCCCAAATAAGAAAAACGGGCCCAGTGGCCTTTCAGGTCTGTAACCAAAAGAGGTTGGATTTTAAAGGGAAGAAAAAAAAAAGGTTCGCAGGTAAACAGGTCAGACTTCAGTATGGCTTTTAATTTTCTTTTTGGTCTCTTAACTCTTCCCTAGCACGTAGACCCATCAAGAGGTAAGAATAAAGGGTCAAGGATCTGCCTGCCTGCCTCCCTATTTCTGGCATCCCAACGTAAGCACGTTGTCCTAAGATGGCTATAGGTAGGGTCGCCGACGTCAAAGGGCAATTAACTCTAATAAAGAACTAGGAGTGACGAGAGAATTATGGTACATTGTTTTATATTCTAACCGTAAACTTATACGTGAGTGAACACCGCTAAACGGAGGTCGTATGTAATGGGAAAATAATTACATTCATAAAGGATCCCCGCCGTCTGAGATTTTATATAGTTATGTAAAGGTCATAGAAATTAAGTTCTTATTTTATATTTGAGGACTTGCGCATTAACGATGGGATCTCTTACCACTGTAAGAATTACACTGAATGCACACTTAGTGGCGTTCAGCTTGTAGAGTTTATGTAACTCTTAAGTGGAAAGAGATTCCGTCGTGAATGCGCAAGTTCTCAGTTAACAGCAAGCGCGCGCGCATGCACGCAAGCACGCGCTCGCGCACACACACACACACACACACACACACACACACACACACACACACACACACACACACACACACACANCACCGCTAAACGGAGGTCGTATGTAATGGGAAAATAATTACATTCGTAAAAGCTCCCCGCCGTCTGAGATTTTATATAGTTATGTAAAGGTCATAGAAATTACGTTCTTTTTCATATTTGAGAACTTGCGCATTAACGATGGGATCTCTTACCACTGTAAGAATTACACTGAATGCAAACTTAGTGGCGTTCAGCTTGTAGAGTTTATATAACTCTTACGATGGATAGAGATTCCGTCGTGAATGCGCAAGTTCTCAGTTAACAGCAAGCGCGCGCGCACGCACGCACGCACGCACGCACGCACACACGCACACACACACACACACACACACAGACAACAAAGCAAAAAAACAACGCCAGACGCTCTCTAGATTCATTATTATAGCTGAGATAAAAATGAAACAGACTGTCTGGAAGGCTTAAAAGTGCGAATCATTATCTGTTCTATAGATACTGATACTATGTTCAGGTAGTCAGTGTCAGGCAATCGTTTTTGGTTCTCATGTCTTTCATTACTGGCCGAGTTATGCCATTTGCTTACAATAAACAGTGTTTTACTCCCCTTTCTTACAGTAAGTGGGATGGGCTGCACAATACATAGTAACTGCTTCACCAGATTCTGTTTTTATCAAACATTTTGGACACGCATAGACTGCGCTCTCCTCTACAATGCTATAATCTGCATTGCCACGCATTGCAACGCACTGTTTCGACGCACTGAAAAGATTACAGTGGGCGTCCAACGCCGAATTGCCACCGTGAGGGGATGGGTGGAATCTTTCATGATATACTTTATATTCTGAATGCATCTTGTCAAATACAGTTCGTCAAACATTTGAAATGTGGTTCCCACGATTTTCCAAGCTTTCTCTATTATCCTGCTGTTTTTTACCTTATCTGTGTAAATGTTACTAAATAATTATGCAGAGCCTTAAAAAACACGTTTGTAGTGAATTTGTGAGCTATATAAATTAATTAATTATATTATAAATATGTAATGTCTTGGACATGTACAGACTACAATCCACCGCATAGCAAGTGACATACCGCGTTTCTGTGAACCTCCACCTGGATAAAACAATGTGTAGAACAATGAATTGCTGGCATATCGCATCGCACGGCTCGCACACCTACTATGACCGCTGCGCCATATCGCACCGCAACAAACTTCTCGAACAGGAAGAGGTTCGAGTGAGAAAATGCTTCTGATCATTTCATTCCCTAATTCACGACATTCCAAATCTCTGGGGCCCCAGCCGATTAAGTGGGAAGAACGAGATACTTTCGACGTCTTTTGCTTGGTGTAATTTAAATTATCCTGATAATTTAGGAGTTGTAAGTGAAATCGTATGCATTTGTAAACTGGACACAAATAAAATCCCAACAAATCCAGTGAGTGAGTGAGTGAGTGAGTGAGTGAGTGAGTGAGTGAGTGAGTGAGTGAGTGAGTCAGTCAGTCAGTGAATGAGTGAGTGAGTGAGTGAGTGAGTGAGTGAGTGAGTGAGTGAATGAGTGAGTGAGTGAGTGAGTGAATCAGTCAGTCAGTCAGTGAGTCAGTCAGTGAGTCAGTCAATGAGTCAGTCAGTCAGTCAGTCAGTCAGTCAGTCAGTCAGTCAGCCAGTCAGCCAGCGAGCGAGCGAGCGAGCGAGCGAGTGAGTGAGTGAGTGAGTGAGTGAGTGAGTCAGTGAGTGAGTGAGTGAGTCAGTGAGTGAGTGAGCGAGCGAGNGTCAGTCAGTCAGTCAGTCAGTCAGTCAGTCAGTCAGTCAGTCAGTCTTTGCAATTTGTTCATTTGAGGGAAAATACGTTACCTGGAACTAGATCATGGAAATGAAAAGCAAAAACAGGCGTGTTGTTGTTGTTGTTGTGTTAAATTCAGTACACGAGATTCGAGACTATGAACTATCGTAATGATCTATGAAGAACACGGAATTGAAATTGCTATAAAGACCATTTATTTCATTGTTAAATAGACCTAGATCTAGATCAAAGTGTTTTATATTGTTGTGTGTCACGGTAATAAGACATGTGCCCTTTAAATTAATTTAGTTCTGACTTGAGGTAGAAAGACACGTGCAGCCAGGTACACAGTGACATACTGATGAAGGCAAACAGGTCGTTGACAGGATGTCGTGATATTTGTGAGGTTGGCGGTCTTTAAAAGTGAATGGGATGAAGACATACGAAGACTGAGTAATTTATGTTTCGGAATTTTGAAAAAAATACAATTTAGAAATTTGAGCTGAAATAGGCGCACTCTGGCAAGGAATTGCTTTTTTTTTGGGGGGNGGGGGGGGGGGGGGAGAAGGGAAGGGGAATAGAATCTTCTGGAAGGAGGGGAATTTTTCAGGGGGAGGGGGAAGTATGTGGCAGTAATGTCATGATTTGTGTGTTAGTTTTTGAAAATCTGGACGCCGGCTAGATGAGAGAGTGGTAAGTGAATGGAAATAGAGTGCACCAGGAACACGCATGCCTCATTGCAGTGTTTTGCATTTAGGTGATATTGTATTTTATTGTAAATAATAATGGCCTTTGGCTTAATAAAATATTTTAACTTCAACTTGTATTCAAGCAATGCCTGATCGAAAAACTCCACATCATTATCACACTAGCAGACCAAGTCACTCTACAACTTTCTGAGCGTCGTGGGGACCTACAACCAAGTACCCATTTTAAAGAGAAACAAATTAAGGGAATGTGAATAAAATGTGTTCTCACGGCACTTAAGCACGATCGTGGTCGGTAGTCGACCCCAAGGTCTTTCGATCTCGAGTCTAGTGCTGTAGTCATTCAGTCACACTGCGCCAATGTCATACATTATTATACATCTCATCCATAATACATACATATACACAATGAAAACGTACAAATTATTGTGACTACGTGTTTAGCAAATGAAGTGTATAGAAAAGCTATTCCTAGTCGCCGCAGCACAGCATTATTCTCATCCCAGCAGCGAGGTAGGTTGCAGTGAAACATAATAGAAGGAAGGCTATATTAAGGATGTTATCCCACAGGCAGAGGTGTAGTCATTGGAGGGCCGAGTCCCTGCCCCTCTCCCAAAAAAAACTTCCGCCCGGTGCCCTCTACTGAGTTCCAGTTTCTCATCATCATCATAAAGAGTGCCAATCTCACCTCACCTCCCCCTCCCCCATCTTCGACGACACCTCTGTAATTCTCTTACCTGTGTTACATTTTGGTGCAATACGGATAAAAACAGCAAGGTGAAGGTGAAGGTGTGAGAGAAAGAGAGAGAGAGAGAGAGAGAGAGAGAGAGAGAGAGAGAGAGAGATAGAGAGAGATGTGTTTGAGCTAATGTGCGAACGATGATAGGGTGGTTTGAATAAGTGAGCTATTTATTAATTAAGAACATATTACTGAAACGTTTATTCGTATATAACTTATATATATGTTGTTTGAGCTCAATAAATTTGTTGTTGTTGCCAATTTTCTTTACCAATGTACTGTCATAAATGCTTTTGATTTAAATACAACATAAAGCTATCAGGACTCCGGAGTAAGGAAATTCGTATTGTGTTTGTCATTTATAAACGTGTCTGTTGGATGACTGGTGGCACTCGCCCTCCCCCCCCCCCCCCCCCCNAAAAAAACAAACAAACCACTCACACATTTAGCCCTGGCTGAAGTATACGCTCTACTGAGCGCCTTTCTAGTTAAGGTGAATCGAGCATTTAGCTGATTCTTTGTTATTCTATTAATTATTACTCAAGTGAACTTCTATAAGTTTATAAGTAGGCTTGAAGACAAATTTTAAGTCAACTGCTTTCATACAGAAAGGCACATTCTTTGCCCGCATTTGATCTCCGTTTTTAACAAACAACCTACAGCAGACATTACATTAATAATGACTTGATGTCTGACAGTTAAATCAACACCGTTTGGTCTTCAAGTTTCATATCTATTTCCCGCGGAACTATGTAAAAAAAAAACAAACATGGACATTAAAAGTAGGGGCAGAATTTCTGTCTTGGAATCAAACTCAAAATGATTAATAGTCACTGGCTGATATTATGGTACTGATTACTGGTTAGCAGAACCGACATCTTTACACTCTGGACAGACCCCCAGTGCTCCCTCCTCTGCAGCAATCGGTCGGTCTGTCGGTCGGTCGGTCGGTCGGTCAATCAATCATAAAGGTTACAGGCCTGTAACTGTACTTTCACTTTGTGGTCCTACAACTTAGGGGGTATATTTCATCTCCCCTTTTCCCTCTTTTGGCATGCCCTGCTTCCAGTAATAAGGGCTCCAGGAGGGAAATTTTGATATCATGGGAATCTGTGTCCATTTTGCTTTATTTTACCAGGCACTATTTAGCCCTGGGCTGGAACTGCCAGCTCAAGGGTGTGCTCAGGCGGAAGAGGAGGGGTTTGGCATTGACCAGTGAAAAATGTAGGCTCTGTTTACAAATAGCAACCAAGCTCAAAATTTCAATGGGCTTGCTAGGGTTGGGTAAGTCTTAAAATTTGNATGCCTGCTCGAAAAACTCTACATCATTATTACACTAGCAGACCAAGTCACTCTACAACTTTCTGAGCTTCGTGGGGACTTACAGCCAGGTACCCATTTTAAAGAGAAACGAATTAAGAGAATGTGAATAAAATGTGTTCTTACAGCACTTAAGCACGATCGTGGTCGGTAGTCGAACCCAAGGTCTTTCGATCTCGAGTCTAGTGCTGTAGTCATTCAGTCACACTGCGCCAATGTCACACATTTCTATACACCTCATTCATTATACATACACAATGAAAACATGTACCAATTATTGTGACTACGTGTTTAGCAAATGAAGTGTATAGAAAAGCCATTCCTAGTCGCCGCGGCACAGCATTGTAGCGAGGTAGGTTGCAGTGAAACATAATAGAAGGAAGGCTATATTAAGGATGTTATACCACAGGCAGAGGTGTAGTCATTGGAGGGCCGAGCCCCTGCCCCTCTCCCAAGAAAGCTTCCGCCCGGTGCCCTCTACTGAGTTCCAGTTTCTCATCATCATCATCATAAGAGTGCCAATCTCACCTCCCCTCCCCCCCTCCCCCATCTTCGACGACACCTCTGCAATTCTCTTACTTGTGTTACATTTTGGTGCATTACGGATAAAAACAGCATATCTGTGTGTGAAGGAATGAGAGAGAGAGAGAGAGAGAGAGAGAGAGAGAGA
>JAWQUT010000074.1:398821-421816 GCA_033807755.1 Ellobium chinense
CCCCCCCGCTCGTCAAATTCGGAAGCAACTTCCAAGAAAATCGCCATTAAAGAAGGCGGTGCGTTTTTTTGCTTTCGGCATTAGGGTCACTTCTTTCACTCCTTACATATGTGACCATTGAACTCACGTTGAATTTATGATCACGCATTATACATGTAAATGGTATTACGCGACTAGTCCAAGATTATGAAGTGTGAAGGGATTGTTCATGGATAGAATGCATTTACTCTGACTTAGATCCTTATTATTTTCCATTATAATAATCGCTACAAAATATGGATTGACAGCTACACAACACCAGACAATGGACAGATAGTCAAATAAACGGACAGACACACTGATTAACATCATCATCATATTAGGAGAAATATTTAAATCTAAAGAGATTCAAAGATGTATGTCCATGGTTGCAGAAAAAGTAGCGTTGGTAAGAATGGTTTGCTCTATAAAGTAGATCGTCTTGTTTCTATGGAAAGTTTACCAACGTTTCGAACAAAACACTTCATCCCTCAAATCATCACATGTAATCGCAACCTTTCTCGGGAAACAAATGTCAAACTCAAAACACAAAACAACATCCACTGCTGTTCACTTGGTTAAGTTTGTTTTCTGCGCTCCTGTCAGCTGGTGCATATGGGCTAAGAGGACCATATCGGTTGGCTCATAGACGCTGGATGAGTAGGCAGCACATGGGCAAATAATAATAATAATAATATCATCAATAATAATAATAATGCGCCATATAAGTCTCGTATCTAAGCTAATGCCCGCTCACGCGACTTCTCACTATTATTATCCCAGCAGGCCTGATCATTCCAAGACTTTCTTAACTCCCCGTGGATCATACAGTGCCACTGCCATTTGGAGGCGATGATCAATAGCATTCTGACAATATCTTTCACTGCCTTTAGCCAGGTACTCATTTTACAGAAGGGTGGGATGAGGAAAATGTGGATGAAATGCTTTTCCCGAGGCATATACAACACGACCATTGTTGGGAATCGAATCCACAACCTTAAGATCTTGAGTTCAACGCCTCAACCATTAGGCCATGCTGTTCCACAAATATCATTCTTTCGTGTTCCTTGCTGATTAACCGTCTGGTGTGACTCTTTACTGACAATTTTCTTCTTTCTACTTTGTACAACACCAGCCTTTGTCTCCTACAGGTATGAAGATGCCAATAGCACCTGGCATTTTGGTATGCAATTTTAAAAAGTTCCTATAAAATCAGATGACTGCCCAGGTGGAGGGGGAAAGGGGTTGGATTTGAATTTCAAAGGCTTAGATAGGCGCAAATACATTTGTAGATTCAGCATGGGTGGGGGTTTAGCCACTAGTGTATAAACTTTGTGGTTGTTGCTAGGTGAGTAAAGTTTCCCTGTTAATTGAGTGAAAAGGCCTAAAATATCATATTAGGTAGCCTGCTTAACTGCCTAAGTTCTCAAAATCTAACTGGTCTGGGGCATTTTTCTGTGTGTCAAAATTTAGAGGAAGAGCTAAACAACATGTTTGGAAAGTATGTTGGCATAGGATCCCTGGATAAGATCATGAGAGGTGTAAAACCTTATATAGCCAACTGTGAAAAACACACTGGCATCTTCATACCTACAGTTGTCTCTCTTTCTCCGCTCCCTCTTCATTTAGCAAGAGTGCTCGACTTTCTTGAACTGTTAGTGTTACTGCCTTTCCATGCATTGAGATATCATGGATGAGACAGAAAGAAGAAAATATATATAGAAGACGAAGAAAAGGACAAAAGAATGAACAAAAGAGAATGGGAAGAAAAAAGATGCAACGTGAAGCAACGTGGTCGAACGGTTACGACGTAGGACTCAAGATCTAAAAGTTGTGGGTTCGATTCCCGACCACGGTCGTGTTGAAAGTGCCTTGGGAAAGCATTTCATCCACATTTTCCTCAGTCCACCCGTCTGATAAATGGGTACCTGGATAAAAGCAATGGAAGATATTGCCAGAATGTTAGTGATCAGCGCTTGTAAATGACCGCGGCACTATATGCTCCCCAAGGAGTAGAGAAAGTCTTAGAGTGAACAGACCTCCTGGGGTAATAATAATGTGAAGTCGCGTGAGTGGGCATTAGCCTAGAAACGAAACTTATAAACCGCATTATTGTTATTATAAAGATATGAAGAAAGTATTAAAAACAAGCTGGCGTAGTAATACTCGGTTTCGATAAATGAAATCACTTGTTCAAAAATTACCTTCCTTGTTTGTGGGGCTTTCCAATAACGGAAGGCGATACATCCACAGTCTTGAAACTTGAACAACCCACCCTCTGACAAAACAGTCTCGTCTCACTTCCAATTTTACTAATTTAATAAATAAATTAATCGACTACAAGTTTAATTTCGCCCACGCCAGGCAGTTAAAAAAAGTAGATTGAAGAACTTGAGAACGACACTTTCCAGGAGTCTGAACGAGCAAACGAATGAATGCCAAGATGTTAGTTTAGGTGACGTGAGAAACGTGCAACTTTATACTCACTCTCCTCCGCCTCCAAATTATTTCTTAATGTTTATGGAAGGTTGTGCACTCACAATAAATGCTTCAGTCTAAACTTTGGCTGGGATCAGTACGTCCTACAACTATACTGATGAAGATTCCCAAGGTCTCTTTTATAAAAAAAAAAAATCCATCAATGATAATCATAATACTACTAATAAAAATGATACTAATGCGGTTTATAAGTCTCGTATCCACGCAAATTCACACTATTATTACCCAGCAGGCCTGATCACTTTAGGACTTTCTCAGCTCCCTAGCGAGCTTATAGAGCTGCGGTCATTTACACTTACAGGCGCTGATCACTAGCATTATGACAATATCTTCCACTGCCTATAGCCAAGCACTCATTTTACAGACAGGTAGACAGAGGAAAATGTGAGTGAAATGTTTTCCTAAGGCACTTACAACATGACCGTGGTCGGGAATCGAACCCAGGACCTTCAGATCTTGGGTACCTGGATTCTACACCTTAACAGTTAGACCACGCTGCTCCACGATTGCAGTACGAGTACTCTCATCATGAATCCTTTATTTTCTAAATCAAAGCTCACAAACGAATTCGAACATCGCATGGAATCGAAAATAATACCAAGCAAATCCCTCAACATTTACATATACTAATGTCATAACATATCTCGTTTCTAGGTATGGCATTCATATGCAGGAATTTATTCTTCTCCTATCACCTCAGATTAAGATGAACCCATAGGATAGAAAGAAAAAAAAAACCAACATAGATATTAATCCCTATATGACGTTACGACAATGACCCATAATCACTATGTGAACCACATATTGGTTTTTCTTCGGCGTATCTATTACGGCATTACCATCTGTTGACTGCATGCTGCTACGTGCTAATGGCTGGGTTTTGAGAGTATAAATGTTCTACCAATGACGGTGTTTCGCTACTTTGGGAAGTAGCTATCGGCACCTCTGCAGTACTGTACAGTAAATAGGAATGGTAGACCTCAATAATAAGTTCATTTTTTTCTGTGCACGAAAGGCAGACGTGTTATCGAGATTTCACTGTAATATGGACTGTGCCCTCTATTTAACGTTCACGAGGCCATACTTTAATAAGGAAATAAAGAACTGGAAATGAAGGAGACAATGAATGAAATTTCAATGCAAAACGATCAGTTATGACTGTCTGCAACCATTGTGCGTTGTGGCTTCTTAACTTAATAGAAGAATCCATACTTCATCCTGTGTGAAATATTGCCTCAATATTTTCTGGTCCAAACTTAAAGCAAGCAGCAACGCCATCAGTAAAAAATTAGAAGGCTTCGTCTAGTAAACTAAAGCAGTGTTGCTCAGGAAAGCCCCAAAAGTGAAATGAGTTTACAAATCGAGGGTCACTTTTGTCACCCCAGTGCCAATTTAACCGACACGCAAACCTACAGGTGGGACAGTAAACAAGCCAAATATAATTTAAGATTGAAGAAAAAAAAAACCAGTGACAGAGGTAGGTCTAATAATAAAGTGCAGATAACCCATTATGTTTTTTTTTTTTCAAATAAGATTGCCCCCCTTCCCCCACATAAAAAAATACAAATGTCTTCATTGAAATTCCAAGAACTTCAAGAGTACAGTGGCCGTATGCATAATCTTTGCGTTAATTAACGTACTGCACTATCTTCAGTAAACACTGCTTCGTGTTCTGGAAATTTCTTGTAGTTACCGCAGTGCGTTAACGAACGTGTGGTTCATGTATACGGCCGCAGACTATCTCAGACTTTGAAATTAAATACCCCTTGTGTGAAGGGAGTCGGGGGTGGTAGAGAGATACCCGATATATAATACTGATAGCATAATTTTGCACAGCAGTTTGAGAAATTTCCAATTAAAGGAAATTTATTTGGTAAAACAAATTTGAGGAGAAGTGGGAGTATCGGGTGTTCCGAAAGAAAGAAGAAGAAAACTAGGATGTTATGGAGAATAGACAAAAGAGGAGAGTCTGTACAAGAAGGTGTATGGCTCCCAAGCAATGGTTTTAAAAGAGTCCCGCACAACGTACATGTACTAAAGACCCTAGCAATGCTCATTGCAGTGGATGATGTTCTCTTTTTTTTCTTTCTTTCTTTCTTTCTTTCTTTCTTTCTTTCTTTCTTTCTTTCTTTCCCGCCGTCCTCACTTCCTTTGATTTCCTGTAGTTTATGTATTGAATTTATGTTCATAGCCTAAAAGCCAGTTGTTGTTTTTTTTACCACATACCACGTTGTTTTCGTGTTTTTATTTTTCAAAATAACATATATTGCTAGACTATCAAGATCCCGAAGTGTTGTCTCAGCCATCATGGCTTCATTTGGCGGGAAATTATTTATGTGCTTGTGTGATCCGGATGGCCTTCAGTTTGATCATTGCGTCTATACACGTTAAATTTTTTACGATGGCCTGCAGGCTGACTGCAGTCAAAAAGTTCTTCCGTACCGACTGTACGTGTAATACCCACTGCTTTAAGAGTTTAAGCGGGCCACACACTATCAGTTCGGACGTACGTCCGGGACAGGACTGAT
Organism: Ellobium chinense; assembly: GCA_033807755.1. Taxonomy (NCBI): domain Eukaryota; kingdom Metazoa; phylum Mollusca; class Gastropoda; order Ellobiida; family Ellobiidae; genus Ellobium; species Ellobium chinense. Next base: position 403,867 of record JAWQUT010000074.1, read on the forward strand.
CATGTGTGGCAAAAACTGAATCCGTTCGGACTGAAAACGATGGATTGATCCTGGACTGACGGAAATCAAGCAGTGCTTCATATTTTCGCTTCAGTCCACAGTCCAGCCTAGTGGGGTCTCAAAATGGTGTGGTATCAAAACTCAAAATTTTGGAATTCTGACTTCAGATTAATGTTCAGCGACGAATTTTACTGCAAAATGATACCAAATATTTGCCCATTTTTTAAATATCAAAATTATTATTTTATTTTATTTTGCTATGTTCTGTTGATTTGAAAAGGTTGCATTTGCCGAATGTTAACGACTGTTAAGCGTCTGTCTGACTGATAGTGTGTGGCCACCTCAGACCCGCTGGTCGTACGTTCGGGACGTACGTCCTAAGTCCGAACTGATACGTGTGTGGCCGGCCTGAGACTTCGAATTTCGATTCTTTATGCTCATCGTTATTATGCCTATTGCAAAATCGAGTAAATTCTGGTCTGACAGTGTCTTATAATTAACTTATTAAGCGGGTCTAATATCGATAACATTAGCACTTAAATATAAATCTACTGAATACATCCTTACTACTTGCTGATCACGTATGTGTCCTTAGTTTGGGCCTAGAATGTTTTACATTAACTTACGGGTTATTCCCAGAACGAAATTACCTGGAATTGCCACGAAGCCATTTAACGGGCAAAATTAAATTATACTCTTCTAGACTCCAGTCTTGATTTAGCACTATCGCCAGAAAAAAAAGCAGAGAAAAAGAAAATGAGTTTAAAATTTTTTTTGTTATTGTTTGAGGTTTGAGGGATGAAGAGGTGGGGTGGAGTGGGGGTTGGGAAAGGGGGGATATTGAGATGAAAACTACACAAGACGAGGATGGGTAATAGACCATCATGGCAGGATTTGAAAACGGCTTCCTCCTTCTTGTACCATTTATTATATTACTACATACTAATTACTATAGCCTCGATAAACTGCCAGCACCTGCACTATTAGCTAGTTTTCTTCGCCAATAATCTGAAAGTTTATAACACGGTCTCACAGATTCAACGCCACAGTGCAAAAGCATAAAACAGGCAATACATATCTAANCTGCCAGCCAGTGTTAGGGTGTAGAAATGTGTAAAATGACCTGTGATCTAAATAAAGCATCCAATTTTAAAGCTTCAGGTACAATTTGAGCCTTCTAGGTAAAAAAATAAAGTGTGTAGGCCTATGTATTCGCACGCGGTCAAAACCGCCGAATGAAAAATTGGGGACCAAATCAGAATTCGAGGTTATCTTTTTCGAAAGACATTTGCGAAAAATTTAGGGTGTTGACCCCCCCCCGCCCCCCTTTTTTTTTTCTTCCCGGTAAAAGATTGGTCAAAAGAAGTACTTTAACCTCCATGGAAGAAATTTCCCGAAATCACAGTGGTATATGTGGAATAACACAAAATGTTCACAGGGCCAAAAGAAGAAAAAACAATAGGTGTCAAAGACCTTGACAGAGACATGGCGATATTTTTTTTTTAAGTATGTGCATAAGCGTTGATGGTTTCAGTCAGTCAGCAATCGATGGTTTTGTTCTTGCAGAGGAGAGAAATATCTGTTGCAACCGAAAAAAATGCAGCAAATTTAATATGCAATATTTCCCCATTATTCCGCCTTCCCACCAACCACCAACAAAAAAAATATAAAAAAAATCCTCGCTACACCCCTGGAATTAAATCCAATCTGAAGGTTCCGGTGACTTGAACCGATTTCTATCTAAAACAAACTTCCCACATCTTGCTTGCCTGTTGCAATTGTGTTCTGCAAATTTTCGCAATTGCAATTGATCTGAAGTTGTATTCAATTATTACTTTTGTGGTTACTTTCTCTTGCCGGTAAGTGGGTAAAGTAAAATCATCAACATTATGGATGTATAGAGAAACATTCCGCCTTATTGTCGGCCTATTCCACGCTTGGACATAAAATCTTTTGTTTTCTTAAGAATGGAAATGAAAGTGCGAGTTAATTACAAGTTAATACAAGTTAATTACAGTGTAATATCTGTTCTACGGAAGAATTAGTCGTGAGTTTGGACCAATGGTTTGAAGAAATTTTTGCACAGCTTTGGTGGATTATAAATTGTCTTTAGTTGATCAAATTTTGGTACTTGCGAGGTCATATCTATACGTCCTATGTTTTCTACCACCGTAATATTAAGTTTGCTCTGTAAACAACTGATATACAGTCTTCAATTCTGTGCACTTCATGAAAAGTAATTCAGAACACAGTGGTCTACGTTGTCATGGTATAATGGTAATAGAGATGTATTTCCCACTATCACATTTTACCCAGAATGTAAACGCCCGAGATTAGACTTATGGAAAACCTTACTACTCAAAACGTTCACACTTTGCAGCAATCGGCGGTTGAGATTTCCTCGGTGTGATATGAAAACACCATTATCCAGACACCCATGTACTCTGATGCCTGCTATGTAAAAAGTAGTTTCTAAATTTATCAGTCCAAAATATCCCAAGTTCAAAGGACGTTACAGTCATATCTTCACCGACATCGACAGTGAGTTTTAATACCGTTTCATTGTTCCTTTCAGGATGTGATGAAGAAAAGTTACGCTTTTTTACAGCCATAACAGAGCCTCTCTGTATCAAGTAAACAGAGACCTGATTCGTTTTTTTGATATGTGCAGAGTGCTTGGCATCAGGTCATATTTCATGACATATAGAGCAGCGTGACCGACTGGTTGCGGCGCTGGATTCAAGATCTAAAGGTCGTGTTGCAGGTACTTTGGGAAAAGCATTTCATTCACATTTTGCTCAGTCCACCCGTCTGTTAAATGGGTTTCTCTGGCTATAGGCAGTGAAATATATTGTCAGAATGCTAATGATCAGCGCCTTCAAATGGCAGTGGCACTGTATACTCGCTAGGGAGTTGAGAAAGTCGTAAGAGTAATCTGGCCTGCTAGAGTAATAATAAGTGTGAAGTAGCATGAGCGGGCTTCATCCTGGATACGCGACTAATAAACAGACTTTAATAAACTACTATATTATTATTATTATTATTATTATTATTATTATAAATGAATTCTTGGGTGCATTTCTGTTCATAATTTTTGGCTACTTTTAATGACACTATCGGATTCATGTAGGAGCTCAAATAATTAGTCGCTTGGACGCGATACCTCGACAAACGCCATTCAAGCCAACAGGCAGGTTTTGACGCCAATAGACTGCCAATAATGTTTGTACATGTGTTAAAATCCCAAACCTTAACGTCCCATAGTGGTGCGATTGGAAACTGCGAAATATTTCTTTTAGTAATTCACCGATAGGTTCTTGCATTTCACAAAAATGTTTTGAGAAAGCTAGTGTTTTTTCCAGACTTGAGCCAGTGCTGGACTTTGGGACCAAGCAATGTCAAAGATATTGCTTTTTACCCTCCGGTTCCATCAGCCATCTGGGCTTGAGCCCCTTAGCGGTAAAAAATTATCGCTGCGATTAAACTTTATTTTTTGTTGTTTGTTTGCTATTGCTCACTAAGTTCTACTTCAACAGAAAGATCTCCATCATACTGTTTACGGCATTCACCAGTAAACCTTTACTTCCAAAGAATCGCGTTTCTATGTGCAAATTTACGAAAATGGGAGTTTTTTCTTTCTTTCGCTTTTCCTTCAGAATTTAGAATATGGCGTTTTATCGGGGTGTTGCCCATACGCGTCGATTTAAGAACTTAAATTATGAGCACTTCGTTCTCTTCATGTATATAAAAAGGTTGCACGCTATCCTATCTTCCTCCTAATTTTAGATTGCAGGAGCCCAACTAGTTTAAAAAAAAATGGACTATCAGAGTCAATAATAGTAGAGTATAAAATCTGTCCTTTGGACAGAATGACAGATTGTGTAGAAATAATCGCATAACATGAAATCACACCGCAAAAGTGAAATTCAGTCCTGAATTTGTCAAAAAATAATTGCTGCAGGCAGTGTTTCCCAGTAGCTTTCCGGATTTCATCTGTGCGGGCCTTTAATCTGTAAAAAGTTCTTTAATCTGCGGCAAAAGTTTTAACTCCTTTTTATCTAAATCAAAATTGTGAAAAATCTAAATGAAGGACCACTACCGTAAACACTTTATAATTTGAGCACAATGGTGCCAATCTGCCTACTAACCTTAGCCATTTCGGAATGTTCCCGTGGTTCGAGGTGAAAATTATTGTTAAATGGCTCAAAGTTTGGCTCCTGCGACCTCCAGTTGTATGGAATCAGCATTTAACATCAACACGGATGAAGCGCTCGCGAAACTGTCATTTCAAGGTTGAAATTGCTCATTTTGGTTAAAAGTGTAGTTCTTTACTTGTAGCTNGCAGAGTGCTTGGCATTAGGTCATATTTCCTGACATATGGAGCAGCGTGGCCGACTGGTTTCGGAGCTGGATTCAAGATCTAAAGGTCATGTTGCAGGTACTTTGGGAAAAGCATTTCATTAACTTTTTGCTCAGTCCACCCGTCTGTTAAATGGGTACCTATAGGCAGTGAAAGATATTGTCAGAATGCTAATGATCAGCGCCTTCAAATGGCAGTGGCACTGTATACTCGCTAGGGAGTTGAGAAAGTCTTTAAGAGTAATCTGGTCTGCTGGAGTAATAATAAGTATGAAGTAGCACGAGCGGGCTTCATCCTGGATACGAGACTAATAAACTATTATTATAATTATTATAAACCAGGTCAAATGACTTCTTGGGTACATTTCTGTTCATAATTTTTGGCCACTATCGGATTCATGTAGGAGCTCAAATAATCAGTCGCTTGGACGCGATACCCCGACAAACGCCATTCAAGCCAAAATGCAGGTTTTGACGCCAACAGACGGCCAATAACGTTTGTACATGTGTTAAAATCCCAAACCTTAACGTTCCATAGTGGTGCGATTGGAAACTAGTTTTAACTCCTTTTTATCTAAATCAAAATTGTGAAAAATCTAAATGAAGGACCACTACCGTAATCACTTTATAATTTGAGCACAATTGTGCCAACCTGCGTACTAACCTTGGCCATTTCGGAATGTTCCCGTGGTTCGAGGTGAAAATTATTGTTAAATGGCTCAAAGTTTGGCTCCTGCGACCTCCATTTGTATGGAATCAGCATTTAACATCAACGTTAAAAGTGTAGTTCTTTACTTGAAGCTCCAAGCCCACTAAATTGTAAGAATGTATTCTTTCTCTTCAGTCTGATGTAAAAATGTATTCTTCCCATTCAGTCTAACGAGCAGATCATTCACACAGCCATAGGATGAAAAACAACAAACAACCCCCAACCATCTTACCAGGCAGTAACAAGTCATCTTTTCTTATCATGGTGCTTTTTCAGAATTCATGACTAGCCTTCAACTAGCCAGTGCATTCTCTCAAACCTCCCCCCGTCCCATCTCAATCTATTTTATTGGGAAGAGTTAGGCAAAAATTGAACTGAGACTAATAATGATGGAATGTCCCTTGCTCTCAAGAATGACAGGATCTGTGATCCAATCCACGCATTCTCTGACGGCTCTGCTGGCCAAGGCTAGTCAGACAAGAGACTCTGCAACTTCTCGGTGGCGACCAAACAGGGGCTGACCCAGCACAAAGGCAGTTTTCATAGTCTGCTACTTCTTGTTGTCGTTGATTCTGGAGACATCCATCTAGCATAGCCTCACCCCAGCGAGCGAGTTCGTTACTTCACAAAGGTTTTAACACACAAGGGCCGACTCAGCACAATGGTGGTTTTCACCGTCTGTTACTTCTTGTTGTCGTTGATCCTACAGACATCCTTTCAGCGGCAGCTGGAAGCCGGGTAGGGGCCACAAACCTACAGCATGCGAGGACATCAATGAAGTCGTGACCATTTTCCTTCCGCGTAAGATCTTGAATCATATCTAACAAATGGAAAAGAAAAAAAACAAAAGATTACTTTATAATGAAAATAACATTTAGGTTATTAATAAAAATGACAATATCTGAACACATCATCTGCAGCAAGGCCATAACTAATACCACCGCAGCCCTCCCCCCTGCCTTTCGCAAGGCAGCGAGGTACCACCCCTTGTCACTCCCACATATGCACAGCAAAAAAAGGGACGAAAAAAGGGACGAAAAACGGGATAAAGAAGAAAACGAAGAGGAGAGAACAAATGAGAGGAGTAGGAAGAGAGTAAGTGTAAAAATCCCAGAGAATGTGAAAGAGACAGAGAGAAAGACAGATACAAAAAGAAAGATAAAGAGAAAGACGGAATAGTTAGTAATTCGCTTCACGACACACGAATGACCAACACTTATCTATTTATTTACTTAGTATTTTTTTTTTTTGAGGGGGGTGGGGTGTGCGAATATTATAATAATAATGCGGCTTGTAAGTCTCGTATCCTGGCTAATGCCCGCTCAAACGCCTTACACTGTTATTACCCCAGCATGCCTGACAGTGTCGCTGCCATTAATAATCGCTGATCACTAGCATTCTGACAATATCTTCAACTGTCTATATCAAGGTACTCGTTTTACAGACAGATGGACGGATGAATAGTAACATGGACCAGAAAACAATTTTCGACGATTTTGCAATTACTAAAATATATTATGTTCTTATCAAACAGCCTTACATGTAATTTTTTAAAAAGGCGGCTGAAGTAGAGTTTTTTTCTGTGATGAAAAAAAATATATTGCCAAAACAGTTTATCACCTTTCACAATCTACTGTATATTGTTTGAGAGACATGTTTTAATAGTCATTGAAATTCAAACCATCAATACTAAACAACAACCTGGGAAATAAGTTTTTGAATATTACAAATAGAAAATAACTGTGTATCCNGGGGTGCTACGGGGCCCAACCCACCCATTCCCCAGTGGGCTTCGTCACCACTTTTTTTTTTTTTAGTTTGTGTGACATATGATTTTGGTATGTTGTCTTGACAGAGCTCCCGCTACAATGTTATACTACTAAATGAATTTTGTCAATATCAGCAAATACACAGATGAATACATTAAATGTGGTCGTGTTGAAATTTTCTCTTACGGCTGATTTTAGTAGATCCAGATACCATAATCCACTTTCAAGGCCGCGGGCTGCTGTATTTATTAACCCTATATAATCGCTTAAAAATGAGCAATTGACAATTAACATGTTCATCTGATTTCAGCAAGAAAAATACCCCAAATTGCTATTTTTAAAACACTTTTCGTCCCTTGTTTTGAAAATTTTCCGTTGGACTACCTATCATGTGTGATTTGATGCAATCCAAGGTGCTTGTTATGACTATCCACAACCTGTGGTCATTAGACAAGTTTGTGGCCACACGTTTTGCTGAGACATCAAACACACCCAGAACCCAAATAAATAGCAATTGAGAGAACGAGCGAGAGACAAAGAGAACGAGAGAAAGAGAGTGAATAACACAAAGAGGAAGAGAGAATGAAAGAGAGATAGAGACAAAGAGAGATAGAGAGTGGGAGAGCTAAAGAAAAAATGAAGAGATAAAAATGCCTTCATACCATTTTATCCCTCATATGTCTTGCTATTAAACATCTAGCTCTTATTCCAACACCCTACAGTTTGCCTTCGACCTCAGACGTCAAGTTTCAATGAGGAGTGTAAACGGTTGCTTTGCGTCAAGGTATCATACAATCCAAGATACCACATGCAGTACTTTTCACTTAACTGCAATGAAATGGTAAAAAATAATATGCAGGGATATCAAGCCGACTTCCGTGAGGGAAGCAAAACCCAAACTGATGAATATCGAAAACTATAAAATCAGTATTCTGGCCCTGGAAATCTTATTCCCTTTGGTTTTCATTGTATGTGTCTTATTTTAATTGTCAATATTGAGAAAATGCTTAGACCCGAAACGTCGACTATTTCTTTAGAGAAATTCATTATATATTTTTCAAAAGTTCTGTGTTGAATCTGGACAGAACCTTATTTTAATGTCAACAATTACAGCATTATAATTGACTTGGTAATCGGAAACAGGGCTGATCTCTGTCTTATTTCCGGCTAGAATAAGAACACAACTTACGTGAGGAAATCCAGGTGACTGATGAGAACTGAAACGTTTGCTTTCATTGGCTGATTCAAGCCTCTTATCATCGTGCTGGTCTGTGAAAAAAAATATACTGTACCTGTATGAATAAGTTTCATGTAACATGTACATTTCTGTAAAGTATCAGGCCTTTTTTTTAAGCATCCGGTTTGCTTATTAAGAGTAAACCAAAGCAGGAACGAAGCTTACAACATGCAAAAGACAAAAGTTGGCTTAAATTTGCGACATCAGACCTAAAATTGGCTTGGCCATTTATTTGATAGCATGAACTTTAATGATATCTTTGTGCTCTTTAATTATACATAAAGCTGTCAAGGCATCACTATTGTTTTAGCAGATACTCTCATATAGTCAGTGACCAGCAAATTAATTATGGCTTCATTGAATGAATGGACCGCATTGTACCAGTGTGAATATCAAACGCAATGCTCAGACATTGCCTAGTAAACATAATCATCATTTTATTACTACCATTCTTCACAACAATAATGGCAGTAACCAGATAACTGTACTCATAAATTAGAAAAACTTACCAGTCATAAATTTTTTTCCCAGACATGACAACACTGAAGTCAATGCGAATCCGAGATGGAGGAATCAGTGCGATGGAGTTCTGTGATGAAGGCACGTGTGCAGCGGAACTTTGCGATGAAAGTACCAATGCAGTGGAAATTCGTGATGAGGAAACCAGCTCAGTAGAGGTAGGTGATGAACGGTACAGTGGAATTTTGCGCCGAAGGGATCATCACAAAGGGTTCTGTTACGAAGGCAACATGAAACTGGGATTTGTGATGAAGGCAGATAAGTGATGGAAATTAGTGCGGAAGGCACTAGGGCAGTGGAAGTCGGTGATGAAAGCACCAGGGCAGTGGAAGTCGGTGATGAAAGCACCAGGGCAGTGGAGATCGGTGATGAAAGTACCAGGGCAGTGGAGGTAGATGTTGAAGGCACCGGGGCAGTGGAGGTCGGTCATGAAGGCGCCAGGGCAGTGGAGGTCGGTCACGAAGGCGCCAGGGCAGTGGAGGTCGGTCATGAAGGCACCAACGCCACTGGGGTCTGTTAAAAATGCACTGACGTAGTGAAATTCTGTGCTGAAGGCATCAGCACAGTGAAAAATATGCGATGAAAGTACTTACACAGTGCAGATCTGGAATGAAGACACCCTCCCAGAGGAGGTCGAGGATGAAAGCACCAGTGCAATGAAAACACCCAGTGCTATGGAGGTTGCTGATGAAGGCGCCGATGACCTGAATTTTGGGATGAAAGCTCTAATGCAGTGCAAGACGGTGATGAAAGCACCCACGCAGTGGCATTTTTCGACGAAGGCATCAGTGCAGTGGAGATGTGTGGGATAACAGTGCAGTGGTGATCTGCGATGAAGGCTTGAGTGTAGTGGAATATAATGGTAGAGATAGATAGCAATCCCGGATGTAGCCGTGCAGTCTAGGTGCCTACGTCTCTGAGCTCACACAAGACAAAGTAAGCTGCAGTATCGGGTACAGTGACTCAAAACTATCCATCCTTATGGAGAACATTAAGGCTAACCACGGAGATAGGCAGCATATGGGCTGGACTTTGTGGTTACACACTGAAAGAAAAATGATATTTAATGTTAAAAAGTTGTGATAAAAACCTCAGTGACTGTTATTTTGAAGTTTTGTTTTTTTTTTCGTTACCGACTGATAAGACCAGTCCAGCTTTTTATTTCATGGAGGGTTGGGGAATAGACTCGACGTTCAACCAGTTGCAGAGGATTTATGGAATGCAGTTTCGGCCTACCGAGGAAGGAGGGGAGGGGTGTTGGATGGGGGATGGCTAACACTACAGGCAGGCTTTGCCATCCATGCAACGCATATAAGTATAACCCTAATGTTTAATGCAAATAATATTAAAGAAGTGTCTTGCAGCTTTCCAGCATGAGGCTTGAGTAGCTTTTTCACAAAATGAAGTTACTGATATGATATGAAAACCCAATGTATGTACTTTTATTATGTGTTTAAAATACGTTTTAAACCATTATTTTCCTGGCCCGAGTAAAGTTATAAATCGTTAGTGAAGAACAGGTTTTCCACTATAAAAGTAAAAGTATTCTGCTTTACAAAAATTCTAAATTTGTCTACAGTTAGATATCATTAACTCATAAAATTTAAAACATTTAATTTACTCATAAATTTTTTTAAAAAAGTGATGTGTACAGGAATGATTTTACTACCCACTTGCTGCAACAAATAAAAGTACAATGTAGGATGGCTTCTATCACCTTCAGTATCTCTGTTCTTAGTCTAGCGACATAATCCTAGTTTTGATGGTTTGCAAGAAAAATATGGTTTCAATGTTTATTTTCTTGTAGATCAAGGGCCAGTGAACACTATCTCGATAACAATTTGTGACATAATAACAATAAATACATTTGCAAATATTTATCATAACACGTATCCAGCTGTTTGGTTGTATCAGAATGTACTGTTATGGAAACAGAGCATCAAGCGGCACTCTAAGCGAGCATCTGCTTATTGTCCCTATCACTATCTGGTTATAAAACCTTCTGCTATTTCCTGCCATACTACAACTAATCCAAGGCAACATCTCCCTTTCCCTATTTCCTAACGCCTATTCCTCACTTCAGTCAGATTTGAAAGAGTATCTGGCTCTAGTGCTGAAGTTAAGTGCAGGGCGCTGCATCGCGGTGAATATCAATGGCTTTTCTTATCGATTCCATTTGTAATATTGTGTATTATATTTATATGTAGGCCTAAACACTGCTGTGTGAATAATGAATGAGATTTGTAACACTGTATGGCATCGTACAATAATTCCCCGCTTCCCCCCTCTAAATAAGTAGCCTTTCTTTTTCCATTTTTCTTTTTTTCGCTCCCCGGATAACATAGTATTGCTTTTAAATTGTCCCATTACCCAGGTATGCTGAATTTCACAACAATAATATCGTAATTGCAGGCTCTAACCGTAGTGGTCACAGTGATAGTGCTAGCTGGTCATTGGATGCTTGGGGAAAGAGCGTGTATTTGAAGTTGATTCAGGATCAATCAATTCCTCATCCTGACCTGGCGCTGGCGTAAAGAACTCCTGGCTGGATTTAGAGTAAGATGTGAAACAGTAATGACTTTGCTCTCCAATTTTGCGATTATTTGCACAACTTTTTTTTGCGTTCTCCTGTTCTTTACAGCTCTCTGTCTTTCCGCCCGCACGAGTCGCAGTTGCAGCTGGTCGCAGAATGGCTTGGGACAGATGTGCGCCAGATCTTCTTTCCCTTGCTTCGGATTCTGCTCTTCCCTTTTTCTAGGGCGTCTGAATCTGAATAAACTAGAACTAGTCGCTATAATTATGAGAACTCAAAAAATGTGACACTTACAACTTTGCTCTCTTCTACAGGGCTTCTGATGATTGCACTTACCACATTTTCTACTCTTCCAGTCTTTCCACCCGCTTGGCAGTATCATTCACACCTCTTGAATAAGCTCTGTTACCATCTGAAACAGTGAATTTAAGTGGGGGGCATAGTTTTTCACGTCAAAATCAGATGTCAGGGAGACAGTAGGACGGTGGATGCTGAGGCAGAGGTCGAGGGTTTGAGTTTTATCACATATACATCCCGTCCTTCTTTCGTTTCCTTTTCTTCTCTCCACCTTGCATTACTGGTCCCCTACCTTCATCTCATCTAATCATCCATTTGTGGCTATTTACTATCTGCTTCTGCTAAAATCTCTTCCCTCTTTAATGTGTGGCATATTGGTTGTTTTTGTTTTTTTTTTCAAAGTTTTGCCTGGCCTGACGACGTCCCAACTCTGCCTTTGTTGAATTTCAGTCAGCTCAGCTCTCTGCCTGCGCCTGCAGGCGGGCCACACACCACAACCATGTCTTGCAGGACTATCCTCTCCTGGGGGAACTAAAATGACAGTTGTGACCTAAGAGACGATGCTATTGGGGGGNGGGGGGGGGGGGAGGCGGGGGAGAAAGGGAGAAGGAAGGCAGGAACTGCACAAATTTGCAATTGACCACCCAATTCACTGCCCACAGCGTTCTGCAAGCATGACCGGGAAACGCTAAAGAAGAATAATAATAAGTTTGATCGTGAAGAACACAATAGTGGGATGGGGTAGTGACATATGGGTTTCTTGGTCGGAGCAAGACATTTTGACAATAATGATGACGATCGTAGAGAAAGAAAAGAATGAATTCACAAGATCCCGTTGTTTTCTTTTAACTTTTCACTTGTCTCAGTGATAGCATCGTATTTCTTCATGTTTAGATTTTCTTGCCAACTGCGAGAATAGAATCACTGGTTGATGGTGTCACTTGTCCCAGTGAAGACATCAAATCCGTTCCTGTTTAGATTTCCCTCTCAACAGCCAGCACACAATGTACCAGATGAGAGTGCCCATCATTTACTTCCTGAATGACTTCCCTTTCTTGTTTACCACTAGACTAAAGTTTCCGGTCGTATCCATGTGTGACATCCTTTCTAGGCTGTGATAATCTGGAATCACGTCTTAAAATATTTGCAGGATTTGGAGTACAATCAGCCTCCTCAATTTCCATTGCCTCCTGGTGGTGTGTGGCATGCCCAGCAGACACATTTAACATGCGTACAATGACGAGCTTTTACATATATTTAATTAAAGAAATGGCTGAACATCTGCCCGTGCTTGTAGAATGGGTTTTTCATTGTACCATCTGATAATTATGAAAATGTACGTTAGGGAAGAACCGTTTAGGGACCCAGTTTACTGAGAATGACTAATTCTTCATGCTCTCTTGCAAACATACAGAAATGATTTTACGAGATTTGAAATCCATACAATCTGCCTAAAGATCCCACCGGCCTCCATAGAACACCTAAACATACAAAAAGTATCCAAACTATGTATTGTCCCCTTCCACTAATAAACCGGAATCTAGATTTTACGCAAGCGTTTCTTTCTAGGCATGCCCTAGGACCATCCACCTCCTTCCTTCCCCTTCAGAAGAAAAGCCCTTCGTACACTAAAGTCATATTACTTTTTATACATTTCTGTCTTTATTCCCGTTCATTACTGCTGTGTCAGTAGTTTCAAATGGGAAGGGAGGCACAGCAGATGGAGAAGAGAGTGCAAAAAGATGTAGTGAGAGGAGAATAAGAATTGCAGGAAAGGATAAGTTTAGAAAAGCTGAACAAACATTTTGGTAGGAGGACGGCGACTCAAATGTTGGGAAGGTAGGGGGAAAAGGGCTTGGGGAGGAGAGAAGGGTTTGGGGAGGAGAGAGAAGGGTTTGGGGAGGAGAGAGAAGGGCTTGGGGAGAAGAGAGAAGGGCTTGGGGAGGAGAGAGAAGGGCTTGGGGAGGAGAGAGAAGGGTTTGGGGAGGAGAGAGAAGGGCATGGGGAGGAGAGAGAAGGGCTTGAGGAGGAGAAAGAAGGGCTTGAGGAGGAGAGAGAAGGGCTTGGGGAGGAGAGAGAAGGGGAAGGAGGGCATTGTAGAGTGTAGAGGAGATGGGTTGGAGAAGAGTACTGAAAGAGGAAGAGGAAGGAACAAGACTATCTGGAGTGACGAATAAGAAATGGAGCGGCCGAATGACAGAGGGAAGAAGTAAAAGAAGAAGAAGAGAGTGTGGGAGGAAAGTAAAGAGTACCAAATGAGAAAGCGAGAGGAAAAAGTGGATGCATGGTATGGAACGCTGAGAAGTAAATATGAAATAGCAGAACGTCAAGATTTCGAATTCCAGGAAAATAGCATATAATTCCAGAAAACCAAAAAATAATTTCAGAGTCGGGGAGATGGATAAATGTATAAGTAAAAACTGAAGTAAACAATAAGGGGGACGAGACCACAACGTTACCAGTATTGTCTGGCTATTTCAAATACATAGATTCGAAGTCTAGAGTCTTCTATTGCAGTTAGAAAACAGAGGAAAAGAAAAAAGTAAGCAGGGCACAAGTATAGTAGCAGTGAAGATAAGCAGGATAAAGGTTAGAGGTAACAAGATGGGATGGAAGTGATAATGTTATCTCACAAGACAAGTCTCGCAAAAGAAAATTGACAAGAAAGAGAATGGAAACCTTGACAAGAGAATGAAGAGACAGCTCAAGCTTTACAAAAAAAAACAACCAACGTCTTGCGTTGTTTTTTTTAAGTAAAGCTTTAACTACCTGTCCGTTCTTCTTATCTGGTTTCTTAACTTTACTGATATATTTCTCATAGATTTTGGAAAAAAAAATATATTTACAGACGATGGGATGGGATAGACAAGGAGTCAAACGCACAGACTAACAGACAGTGAGTCTGACCGACAGACCAGCAGGTAAAAGAAATAGAACTGATATACTCGCAGCCCAAAACCAGAGAAGCAGCCTCTCCACCCCTTTCACAATCACACCCACACCTCGGAAAGAGCGAGTAGAAAGCCAGCCCATCAAGCCCATACTACCCTCATGGGTGGTACCTCACCAGACCATCCCCATTCGCCGTGTGAGGACCTCGGATACAACAGGCTGGACCAGGCCTGGAACACTCTCCAGGTGGTCTGTGGTGTTTTGTGCCCAGCACAATGCTGACAACAAGCTCGGGGTTAAACTGACCAGATTGGTAAATGAGAAAAACTAAATTAAAATGATACTCAAATTTGTTGGCACTCAGCACCTGATCCCAGATAACTTGCGTTCTCCCGATGTCAAATAAAATATCCAAAAATGTTAAACATGTTAACCATTTAGATTCCATGTATGTTAGGATGGCGGTGGATATAGACATGTCCGCTGTAAAGATATGGTAAGTGGCATTAAGTTCATCGTTCTGTGATTGGGATAGTGGGTGACTAGACCTACCAGCTTATATGTTGATATAGTGGTTGGCGACTTCACATTGCACTGTACACAAAATGTTGGCCACGCTGGTCATAGGCTGAAAATTAGCAAAATGCAGTCCACTGCCTTGTTCTAATGCTAAGCACAAATCTGCGGTGTTGCTGCGCTATGCGAGGATGCATTCTTTATTTCAACTAACCGTCCACACTGGAAGCGCTCGCAGTACCTGACTATTTAGCACAGTGGGCGTGGACCTTTTCTGGCAAATAAAGAGAGTGCGTTCGTGTCGCACAGCTATAGCGCAGCTCGGAGGCATTTGTTTAATAGTGAGCATCACCGCCAATGTTTCTTCGTGTGCACAACTTTTCTCATACGCCAGTTGCCAGACCATCGTCCAACAGCACAGAGTACGGATGGCTGGAATATTTTGTGCACCATCATCAAAGGTCTTGATTTAGACTCGATGACTTTTGCTTCACTAAATTATGAGCTCTCAAGCTGTTAGTGTTCGCAACTTTTCTCATATTCCAGTTGCCAGAACAGCATCCAGCAACAAAGAATAAGCATATTTGGCTATACTGTGCACTCGTGTATGTGTGTGGAGATTCCTTGCAGATTTGCAGCTCATCAATAAAATTCATTCACAGCTCATCTGAGTGCAAAGTTATCTACCACCATGCATACCTTAGAACACACGATAGTGACTGCTGGTTTTCTGGAAGTCGCTTTCACCCATATTTGAGATATATGTATATGAAAGACTTTCTGTACAGCAGGATCATTATTACATCATTGTATCTGTTATCACATGCTGAGAAATACATTAAATTAACCATTCGAGATTGAAGCAGGAGTCTCATTTGACGAAATTTCATCTCTTCTCCTTGCAGTTTTGTTAAAATCCACTCAGCATCTCTTCCCTAATACCAAGAGAAAGCTTCCCCCTCCGAACATTTTATTTTCTTGTGTACTCCATTCGCCCAAAATAAGTATGCAGAAATGCTACCGATTTGGCTTTACGTAATGTTTCAAAGAGCTCTTGCCTAATTCGGCGAGATAAACAATAATTTTGACGAAAATTATATTAGATCAGCTATCTGACATCAGGCGCCAGCCCCCAAGAAAAATGTTAGTAGTTTGCCTTTCTCATCTACCAATCCAACCACTTTCACCTGAAGCATATGGCCAGCACTATACCAAGCATAAACACCATCAAGACCACGAGGAGACTGCTCCAGGTATGGTCCAGTTACCTATTGTATCCAGAGACCCTCACACGTCGAAGTGAGGAAGATCTGGCTGGGTACCACCCTTATGGGCAGCCATGGGTTGATGACCGGCATTTCCCTCCTCCGTTCCAAAGTGTGGCGGTTGCTACTGGTGGACGTTCTGCCATCTCCTGGTCTCAAACTCTTGAGCACGACAGTCCCACATCTCCGTCCCCGCCAGACCATTTGTCTCCTCTGTGGACGGCTACAAAAATCGGGGCCCCTCCTTAACAACAGGAACTGTTAGAGTTAGCCCTGAGAACATGATTAGCAATGTAAGTAGTGAGGGGAGAAAAAAACATTTCATACGCTCACATTGAACTCTACCCTACTCTAGCACTCGTCCCACCAACACTCACCCAAAATCTAATCAAAATTCAAACCCCAGATCTAAAGCCTGATACCACTGGATACTCTATTTTATTTATTGGCACTTTCTGGCACTTGTGCCACCACACACACCTAAAATCTAATCAAAATTCAAACCAATCCTAACCCTAGACCTAAAGCCTGATACCACTGGATACTCTATTCTATTTACTGGCACTTTCTGGCACTTGTCCCACCACACACACCCCAAATCTAATCAAAATTCAAACCAATCCTAACCCCAGACCTAAAGCCTTATACAACTGGATACTCTATTCTATCTGTTGGTACTTTTTGGCACTTGTCTCACCACATTCACCCAAAATCGAATAAAAATCCAAACTAATCCCAACCCCAGACCAAAGCTTGATACCGTTGCAAAATGGCATCATGACAATAGACGGTTGGTTTTTTTCATATTCTGATCTTGTACGAACCGTTATGGCAAAGATAGGAATGTGTATAAATGGCATTTCATGACGTTGTGACATACCGCACATTAGGAACTAGACGTGAAGCTCACATCCGACTCTAGTTCGTAACGTACAATATAATCGCAGCACCAGGAGATGGTCACTATGCGCATGCATACCTCTGCTATAACGGTTCGCAATAGATCCGAACTTGAAACTAAAAGCTCTCCATTGCCGTTTCTGTATTACGTGAGCACATAAAGAACTTTCCCCCGCCCTCATATGCATAGTTAAGAATGTTAGGCTTAAAGTTCAAAGTGGGTTAGAATTGAGAGCAGGCAAGACTCCCTTAAAGTACAAAACACCCGAGTGGCTTATGTCCCTAATTCTAGCGGTTCTGACACCAAATCTAAACCCACCCTTGATTACTATATCCGTATCATTTGCTCTATCCTTAACTTTAACCCTATTAAGTCTATACCTACTAATCTATTTCTATCCCTGACCCTTAACTCTACTAGTACCAAATCTGTGCATTAACGCTAACCGAAACTTCTAGCTCTGATTCCAAACTCTTAGCTCTAAAGCCCTAACATTACACCTAACCCCTAACCCCAAATCAGCCACTTCCCAATTTCAAGCTCAACAGCACCCATTTCCTCTTCTCTCCCTCTCCCTACCCCAAATACAATCGTTCAGTTTCTCTGTGGCAAACGAGAAAAGAGTGTTGAAGTGCATCCCAGACACACATTAATTATATTGTCAATTCCAAATAGAATACTCTTTGAAAATGTAATATGCTTAAGATTTGGAAATCTTGCCTACTTCAGAGTCGTTAGGAGAGGGTTAAATGTTAAGTAAATGATTAGATTCAGTTAGCAAGCTACAAAATGAGAGAGCCCAAGTCCAGTAAACCATCCAATGTCCGCTCGTCCGTTTGTCCGACAGCTATCCATCCACTCCCTGTCTTTTACATTTATATTTATATTTATATTATTACAGTATTTTCTCCAGACCGCGGATCGTTCCTTAAATTTCAAAATCCCCCCCCCCC
>JAWQUT010000074.1:421994-426994 GCA_033807755.1 Ellobium chinense
CCAACGTCTTGCGTTGTTTTTTTTAAGTAAAGCTTTAACTACCTGTCCGTTCTTCTTATCTGGTTTCTTAACTTTACTGATATATTTCTCATAGATTTTGGAAAAAAAAATATATTTACAGACGATGGGATGGGATAGACAAGGAGTCAAACGCACAGACTAACAGACAGTGAGTCTGACCGACAGACCAGCAGGTAAAAGAAATAGAACTGATATACTCGCAGCCCAAAACCAGAGAAGCAGCCTCTCCACCCCTTTCACAATCACACCCACACCTCGGAAAGAGCGAGTAGAAAGCCAGCCCATCAAGCCCATACTACCCTCATGGGTGGTACCTCACTAGACCATCCCCATTCGCCGTGTGAGGACCTCGGATACAACAGGCTGGACCAGGCCTGGAACACTCTCCAGGTGGTCTGTGGTGTTTTGTGCCCAGCACAATGCTGACAACAAGCTCGGGGTTAAACTGACCAGATTGGTAAATGAGAAAAACTAAATTAAAATGATACTCAAATTTGTTGGCACTCAGCACCTGATCCCAGATAACTTGCGTTCTCCCGATGTCAAATAAAATATCCAAAAATGTTAAACATGTTAACCATTTAGATTCCATGTATGTTAGGATGGCGGTGGATATAGACATGTCCGCTGTAAAGATATGGTAAGTGGCATTAAGTTCATCGTTCTGTGATTGGGATAGTGGGTGACTAGACCTACCAGCTTATATGTTGATATAGTGGTTGGCGACTTCACATTGCACTGTACACAAAATGTTGGCCACGCTGGTCATAGGCTGAAAATTAGCAAAATGCAGTCCACTGCCTTGTTCTAATGCTAAGCACAAATCTGCGGTGTTGCTGCGCTATGCGAGGATGCATTCTTTATTTCAACTAACCGTCCACACTGGAAGCGCTCGCAGTACCTGACTATTTAGCACAGTGGGCGTGGACCTTTTCTGGCAAATAAAGAGAGTGCGTTCGTGTCGCACAGCTATAGCGCAGCTCGGAGGCATTTGTTTAATAGTGAGCATCACCGCCAATGTTTCTTCGTGTGCACAACTTTTCTCATACGCCAGTTGCCAGACCATCGTCCAACAGCACAGAGTACGGATGGCTGGAATATTTTGTGCACCATCATCAAAGGTGTTGATTTAGACTCGATGACTTTTGCTTCACTAAAGTATGAGCTCTCAAGCTGTTAGTGTTCGCAACTTTTCTGATATTCCAGTTGCCAGAACAGCGTCCAGCAACAAAGATTAAGCATATTTGGCTATACAGTGCACTCGCGTATGTGTGTGGAGATTCCTTGCAGATTTGCAGCTCATCAATAAAATTCATTCACAGCTCATCTGAGTGCAAAGTTATCTACCACCATGCATGCCTTAGAACACACGACAGTGACTGCTGGTTTTCTGGAACCCGCTTTCACCCATATTTGAGATATATGTATATGAAAGACTTTCTTTACAGCCGGATCATTATTACACCATTGTGTCCGTTATCAAATACTGAGAAATACATTAAATTAACCATTCGAGATTGAAGCAGGAGTCTCATTTGACGAAATTTTATCTCCTCTTGCAGTTTTGATAAAATCCACTCAGCATCTCTTCCGTGCATCATCGCCCAAAATAAGTATGCGGTAATGCTACTGATTTGGCTTTACGTATTGTTTCACAGAGCTTTTGCCTAATTCGGCGAGATAGATAATAATTACGATGAAATTTCTATTAAATAAGTCATCTGACATCAGGCGCCAGCCCCCAGGAAAAATGTTGAGTAGTTTGCCTTTCTAATCTACCAATCCAACCACTTTCACCTGAAGCATATGGCCAGCATTGTACCAAGCACAAACGCCATCAAGACCACGAGGAGACTGCTCCAGGCATAGTCCATTACCTGCTGTGTCCAAGGATCCTCACACCTCGAAGTGAGGAAGATCTGGCAGGGTATCACCCTTATGGGCAGCCATGGGTTGATGACCGGCGTTTCTCTCCTCCGTTCCAAGGCGTGGCGGTTGCTACTGGTGGACGACCTGCCATCTCCTGGTCTCAAACTCTTGAGCACGACAGTCCCACATCTCCGTCCCCGCCAGACCATTTGTCTCCTCTGTGGACGACTACCAAAATCGGGGCTCCTCCTTAACAACAGGAACTGTTAGGGTTAGCGCTGAGAACATGATTAGCAATGTAAGTAGTGAGGGAAGAAAAACAAAATTCATACGCTCACATGGAACTCTACCCTACTCTAGCACTCATCCCACCAACACTCACCCAAAATCTAATCAAAATTCAAACCAATCCTAACCCCAGACCTAAAGCCTGATACCACTGGATACTCTATTTTATTTATTGGCACTTTCTGGCACTTGTCTCACTACATTCACCCAAAATCGAATAAAAATCCAAACTAATCCTAAGCCCAGCCGAAAGCTTGTTACCGTTACAAAATGGCATCATGACAATAGACTTTTTTTTTTCCATATTCGGATCTTGTACGGACCGTTATGGCAAAGATAGGAATGTGTATATGGCATGTCATGATGTTGCGACATACTGCACGTTAGGAACTAGATGTGAAGTACACATCCGATTCTAGTTCGTAACGTACAATATAATAGCAGCACCAGGAGATGGTCCCTATGCGCATGTATACCTTTGCTATAACGGTTCGCAATAGATCTGAACTTGAAACTGAAAGCTCTCTATTGCCTTTCTGTATTACGTGAGCGCATAAAAAAAACTTTCCCCATCACATCTATAGTTAAGAATGTTAGGCGTAAAGTTCAAAGTGGGTTAGAATTAAGAGCAGGCAAGATTTGATTAAGTATAAAACACCCGAGTATGTTCCCAATTCTGGCGGATTTGACACCAAATCTAGCCCCAGCCTTAATTACTATATGCGTATCGCTTGCTCTATCCTTAACTTTAACGCTATCCATAACTCTATACCTTCTATATCTATTTCTGTTCCTGACTTTTAACTTTACTAGTACCCTATCTACATTAACTCCAGCCAAAACTCCTAGCCCCAACTGAAATAAAACTCATAGCCCTAAAATCCTAACACCACACCTAACCTTTAACCCCAAACCAGCAAACTATTCCATTTTCAAGCTCATAAACCCTCATTTCTCTCTGAACAATTACAGTCTCTACCCAGCGAAAATAAATGAGTTTTAACTGCATCCTAGACATACATTCAGCATTCTTAAACTCCACACGCTAGAAACAAATTACTGCTGATATGTTTCAGATTTCGAAATCTTGCCTACTTCAGAGTCATTAGGAGAGGGTTAAATGTTAAGTAAATAATTAAGTTCAGTTAGCAAACTACAAAATGAGGGAACCCAACTCCAGTAAGCCATCCAATGTCTGCTCGTCCGTTTGTCCAACAGCTATCCATCCACTCCCTGTCTTTTATATTTATATTTAGATTTATTTTTATATTTATATTCTTACAGTGTTTTCTCCAGATCGCGGATCGTTCCTTTAATTTCAAAATCCCCCTTCCCCCCCACCTTCCCACCACATCGCAGTGAACGAGCGTCAATTTCCCCTTTTCCCCTGTAATCCAAAATGTGCTTGCTTTGGAAAAGAAAACTGGAAGGGGGAATGTCTTCCCCCAACTCATATGACCTGGAGAAAACATTGCATTTTACTCGCTTTAAACAGAAATAGCAGAGAGAGAGAGAGAGAGAGAGAGAAAGAGAGAGAGAGAGAGAGAGGGGGGGNGGGGGGGGGGAGGATTGAAGGGACGAGGCAAGGAGAACTGGGCAATTTTCGTTCATCTGCCCTAAACTATCTAAAAGAGAAGGTGCCTAGTGATAGCATGAAATAGAAGGGGGTCAAAAAACCCAAAATACACGTGGACAAAACTATCTCTTTATTGCCTGCCCCCCCCCCCCCANAAAAAAAAAAAATTGAAAGGTTATTTTCCCCTCTTCTCCCGCTAACAACGTTCTCAACCCACTTTTTATTTTATCTATCTGAGAAGATACCCTTATATTACCGACAGGACACTACTAGGAAATGGTATATGACGATACCCACCCATAATAATAAAGCGGGCAAAGGGAGAAAAATGAGAAATATGGGGAGGATGAAGGGGTAAAACAAAATTAAGTGACAACTGAGAGAAGCTGGACGGTCACACATCTCCATATGTCCATCTTTGCCTTTGTAAAACCTGCCACTGCCCTCTATATAAAGGGAGAAAACTGCATAATTTGGACACAGTTTTAGAAATTCAGAGTAAACAATGCAGTTTTTACCAAACTAGAAATTGCCCCTCCATGCCATTCCCTCAAATCAATCCCTTCTCTTTTGGACTGGCATCATGCGGCGATTTAGGCCTACACCATAGAATAAAAATATCTACAGAAGGGACAAACCAAAGGCTGAAGTAAAACAGAAAATTACGATAGCATGCAACTATACAACCACTCTGGATTGTTTTGCTGAAGGTAGTGGCAGCCGCGCTTGCCGCATAATCTACCCACCGTCGCACAGTTGTAGGAGTAAGAATAAAAACTCTTTTCGCATAACCATTTTGCTGGTCACAACCAAACCTTTGAAAGAAATGGCGATTGCGAACACCTGGAAAATACTGTTTGTTCCTTCTGCAGATATTCCTCGTTTCCGATTGGTTCTGACCATCTTGTGAATTTCATTTATCATTTATGTCTCTTTGTATGATGGATTTTGATGTTATGTGTATACATGCACTGATGTGAATGAGATTCTTATAGCAGACACCCGTATCGACACAAGTTTCGACTCAGTCTTACAGGTCTGTCTGTAGGGGAGGATTTCCATATGTGTGCCATCCTTCAATATGCCGCGAAAAACATTATGAGATTTGAAAATTACACTTTTCTTTCTTTATGTATCCACACAAGCAAAAAAATGCCTTTTCTCTTTTAAACCAACCCCATGAGAATCCTCCGTCTTTAGTCTCTTTAGTCAGGAGTATGTTGTAGGCTGGCACACATTTGGAAAT
>JAWQUT010000074.1:434494-437324 GCA_033807755.1 Ellobium chinense
AATTTAAATTCAAGTGATCCATTACTTACTGATACTGCTATCCTCGAACCTGGGCTGCACTCTACCAGCCTCCAGTAACTTTGTCTCCACTTTGTTTTCTACTCTCTTGTCAGCGTTGTTATAGTTATTGCACTTCTACTGTGAAGTTATTAACAGTTCATCGAATAAATAAAGTGAATGATGAAGATCCTCATCGTCATTAATATAATAAAAAAACAAACAAACAACCTAACTAACTAACTAACTAACTAACTAACTAACTAACTAGCTAGCTAACTAACTAACTAACCAATTAATTAACTAACTAGCTAGCTAGCTAACTGACTGACAGACTGACTAACTAATGCTAACTAAATAACTGACTAAATGACTAACTGATTGACTGACTGACTGATTGACTGACTGACTGACTGACTGACTGACTGACTGACTGACTGACTGACTGACTGATTGACAGACCGATAGACTGACTGACAGACCGACAGACTGACTGACTTGCCTAAGGTCACAACTCAGCGCATCTTTTTGTGCATGAACTTAACAGTTTATTTGACCAAAAAGAAAAAAAAAAAGATAGCAACGCATTCCGGCAATTTTATGTGACAGAAACTCTCTTTCCAATATTTATGAAGTCAAAACAATACTTTTCAATCTACCAACAGTGAGTTTAACGTTGAACTTTCGACCTCCATCCTCCCAAGACTGAGAACATGGTATTCCCATTTTCAATGGCTTTTATCACGACAAGTGACAACAGAGCTCAGGTAATGTAGCAATCATTGTTAGACAAGGAGAAGATAAGATAAGATAAGATAGATAAGATAAGATAGATAAGATAAGATAGATAAGATAAGATAGATAAGATAGATAAGATAGATAAGATAGATAAGATAAGATATAACTTTATTATCCAATTACTGGAAATATGCTCCCACAGCATGTTTGACAATAACACAATACATTAATCCAAATACGTACATGACATCATTACACCCATTCACGACTATAAACACACACACACACATATTCACACACATACATACACATATGCGCGCAAAACCAGAATAGGAAGAATGAGAAGGAGTTTGCAGATGGGAGAAAATAGATCAAAAATTGCTTCAGTCATCAGACTAGTTTCTGGGAGACATAAGCTAAGTATACATTATATATATATCTATCTAGGCATCCTAAAATGTTTCAGCTCACCCACTGCAAGGTAGACTGAATATGTGATACAGAGGATCTGTGATGGGTGTTTGTTTGATATCAGATTTATGAAATGAGTTATACATATATTGTATTCGTGAGCCTCTGGAGAGCGATTACGATAAATGTTTAACGAATTTCATAAATCTGATAATAATAAAACAATTACGAGTATCAGATCCTTTTTATCATTTAAACTCTTAACTAATAAAAAAACGAACTTTTAATCGTGAAAAAGACTCTGAAGTGGCCCTCACTCTGTTTGAAACACATCAATTACAACTGAACTGAATGAACCACACAGTTCCGCGACACAAAGTAGGTCCAAACTGCTGACAATCCTCAATGATACTAAGGACCACAGAAACACTGTGACATTTCAAGTACTTTAATTCAAATGTTTAACTGAACTGAAACTGAAGAGAACGATGAGAAGCGGTAAGAAAAACAGAATGAAATATTTGTTTTTTAAAGTCTAGACAGAGGGAAACACCATGGCAGTGAAAATAGTTACAAAAGAAATGACGTCACATATTTATACGCGTTGGGGTTTCCAAGGCTTCCAATCAAAGTATTCGTAAGCAAGTCAGAATTCAAATTTATGTACCGTGTGACATACCAAAAAATTATTACACATTTCATGTCACCGGGAATAGGTCTAGGCCCTGTTTATCTGATAAAAACATTTCTACTGTTTTGGCAAACTTTCAAATTTCTCTCTCACGACAAAGGGCCTGAGTATCTTCTCAGGTGCAAATTATTCGCTAAGATATAGGTATCTGGAAACTCTCCTCAAGGCTATAGAGGCTATATTATAATCTTACATTACACTAATTAAGCGATCCGTTAGGACATTCCATAAGATAACTCTAGTGCAAACTACCAAAGCAACATCATTATCCTAATGGGATCAAGGCAATCCGTCAATACCGTCTCAGATGCAATTTGTTCCCTAAGATATAGGTGTCTGGAAACTCTCGCTTCAGAACTATATCGGCTATAAAACGTTTACATCACACTTATTAATCGATCCGTCAGAACGTCACATAAGGTTACATATGCGCATTAATTTTAAGGTCAGTTGAGTTGGATTTACCAGGAAGTGTGATCTATTCATTATATCATTTTTTTTTCTTCCTCTCAGGGGCCCAGTGACCTTAGCTGTGGCATGTTTTATTGCATTTGTCACTTCCTTGGCCATTTTAGGTTAACTTAAAGCTGCACTATTTCGGGTCAGAGGTTTGAAAAGATAGGAGCTGCCAATGAGCTAATCCTCTATTCTCTTGAAAAAGCCTGAGGCCTCAGCTGGCTTTTCATGGGGGATGGTTCACACGAAGAGACACAAGAAAAACACTTTACTTGCCATGGGCTATTAAGAATAATGTATGTGCTTTTAAATCAGATGCTTATCTCTATTACTGGTGAGTAGGACTAGCCAATGAAACTTGAAGAGCGCTTTTCCAAAACTCGGTATGTCGTCTCTAAATAGTTTTGAAATAAAGGGAAATAACATTAAGGTAATCGCTCCTCTCTCACACACACACACACACACACACACACACACACACACACACACACACACACACACACACACACACACACACACACACACACACACACACAC
>JAWQUT010000074.1:442772-447772 GCA_033807755.1 Ellobium chinense
TGGGGGTGGTCCTGAAATGTAAAATGTCTTTTAAAAATGCCGATGTACAAAAATTATGTGCTTTGGAAAGGTTAGATTTCTCTACTTGAAAAAAAAAATATCAACATATTTGAAGCCAAACTTCAATTGTTGTTGTTTTTTTTTCCTAATCTAATCATTATTTCTAACATGTGTCTCATGGAACTTCTTGCCAGTATTTCTCTAGCCGGTCGACTATCTGCTGTAAGGGGAAGCTCGCAGTAATTGCTGAAAATGTTTTCCATTTGGTTTCCTGGAGTAGAAATATTATAGAACAACAACAATTTGAGAGAAATCGGGCGCGTTCTTATGGCCTAAAACGCCCAATAATGTTAATGATAATATGTTTCAAAGTGGTAACTGATCACCGTGGTATCAAAACGGTGACTCATTAAGCTGTAAAGATCACTTAGAAATTAGCCACAAGGGGATCAGTAATGTATCTCAGTTAAATAAATTTGAAATATTGCCAGATGGCAGTAAACGTAGCTTCCCCCTAGAGACAATAAGCAGCATTTCTCGAAGAGAAGAAAACACAAGCCTTTTTGTCCCTTAGATATTCTGGGAAAGCGTTGAATTGATTAAAAAAAATAGGCCAACTCAATTAGACAATGTCTATTTTTTTCCATTTTTAAGGTGAAAATTCATAATCTTCGCTCCTATTGGTCTTATATGTTCAAAGCAACAGTGAGACTAAACTCTGGATGTCCTCAAAAGTTATGACCTTGTATGTAGGTAAATATATGGATGTAAAAAAGTAGTCACTAATATTAAATGTAGTAATTCCCTTGATGCCAAACGTTTTTATAATGGATACTTCTTCCTTCGGAAATCGGCTTTTGAGTTGGTCTCAGTTAAAAACAGAGTCACATTAAGATATATCATGGATGGACATTAACGTCAGATTACCATTACCGATGCCATTAAGTTCACAGACCGCTAGTACAATATTGTTTTCATATTTCTATTCCATTATTATATGGGCTCTGAGGGTTTGAGGACTGTCTCCTGGATCCAACTGTTGTTTTCCCCAAGCATTCAGTTACATATCTTGTAGATCATGCTGTATCCTAAATCTTGAACAATTAGGAGAACAGCAGGAGTCTGGATATTTTGAACTATGTTACTGTTTGTAAGCACACCATCTTGATTTGACTGGTCTAACCTACAATACCCTACATCACCACTGCTCGTTCCAAAAAAAAAAAACAACAACATGCCTATGAATAGATAGTTCCAGCTGAAATATAGTGAATAGGCCAAGACCACCCTCAAACCGAATAGCATTTTTGCGTGACCATATGAGTTGATCGTATGTGCCTTATTCCTTTCCGCCTGGTGGCTGGTATATTCCGTTTCGGGGAATAGCTTTGTTTTTAGTTTGGGGAAACTTTACAGACCTTCAACTGCCCACCCAGTATATGGTCCACAGCGGTCTGCTAGCATAACCAGTAAGAACTGAAGAAGAAGAAATTGAAACTGAAGAAGAAGAAGAAGAAGAAGAAGAAGAAGAAGAAGAAGAAGAAGAAGAAGAAGATAAATTAAAAATGAAAAAGAAAAGAATTTGATCCAATCTCACGGGCCACGTTCCTAGTACTAACTTCATTAATTTAGGACCTTCAATAATGAATTAGCGTAAGTACATACAGATCAATTTTGAGCGTAAGTACATACAGATCAATTTTGAGCGTAAGTACATACAGATCAATTTTGACTGAAAATGTAGCTATGTCTATCAATCTTATTCAACTATCATATATTCATGAGTAATCACCGTCATGTTTTCCCTTAATCTGGATTTTGTGATCGTTAACAAATGCATCAGTTACAACTAAAGTGTTACTGCAGTTAAGCCTTAAACACCATAATAACGACATTAATGACATAAGACCAGCATAATTATCCTGACGAGTCAATTAAGCCAGCGACAATAGACTTAAATGAGGGAATTACTAAGCTTTAAGCAAAGCTACACCGGCTTTAGAAATTTAAGAGGGTGAAAAAGTGATTCACGTATTTGCAGCACTTAAGAATAATTCAAAAGCTTACTCTCATTCTGAAATCTCTGCAAGTCTAGAGTGGCCTCACGCGAAACGGAACGACAGCTTCGTATCTAAATAGTGCGAACCAGTGATTCTAAGTCAATAGGAGGCAATCTCGCATTCTTATTGGTTAAATTACAAAGGTATGAATTTTTAAAAAAATCATATACGAGTAATTTCAATCAACCCTTATAATCAACCACTGATTGCTGGCGAATGAATACAAAGCTTAAAAGTATGTCCAAATGCCACAAGCAGACAACAATGGCTGACGAGTAAGGAACCGTTTTCAAACGTTTTCATGAGCGAATCTTGGAGCTTTTAGGGTAAATATAGATGGCACAGATAATTACGTAAGTGCATGCGAATCAGGATCACTGTTCCTCTCATATCACAGGGCGTTACTGCGACGTGAATTCGAAGTTTGAAAATCGGATTATTCATTTCACAGCAAATCTGTGGCAATCTGCGTGTCAGACGGTCATTCTTAAATCGTTTCCGCACGCTTTTGCCTAGCAGCTGGCTATCAAATAATTATGTTAGATCTAAACTGGCTTCTCCACAGGTGAATCGAATTACATATCTGTTTTCTGGCAGCATAACAGTCCCACAGAACAGCTTAGCCTGGTTTCACATGGTGTCGGGCAAAGGCCAAGGCCAAAGCACTGTTATGCTGGGCAGTTATCGATACTGAGTACTTTTTAGGAGTATCGGTATCGGTGAGTTTCCGTCGTAAAGTATCCAGTAATTTGACGGTGGTTTTTTTTTTCTTTCTCCCAGTCTAATATTTGAAGGATTCATGACTTGGAAGAGAAGACTTTCCTCCCGGACAGCATTACAGCATTTTTCAGATGCTTTCACATAAACTGTAAGTGTAGACTGTAGTCACAGGTAATACTGCTGAAAGTTTGCACCAGATATTAAAAATTCATTACTGTTCCGATTTGTTTGGATTTTGCATTTCTACTTACCACAATATGACATACGACCCTCTTATTTATTTTTTTAACAAAGTAAACCTGAAACATGAAATCGATATGGCACTAGTGGACTGTCCATTTATTTCAACATAGGTTTCTTGTAGTTTGAATCAAAACTAGTGGCGCTTCTGTTTGCAAAGAAAAGGTTTAAACTCTTGAGTCTTACTGGGCTCAATTCTTTTTTGGCTTCCTAGCTTAATTTATCTGCGCTATTACACAATATAAAAAACTGGGTGTTAAACATTTTTTTCATGAAAATAGGTGTGGTGAAATTTATGTGATTTAAAAAAAACCAACGTTATTTTTCCCAGACAGAAAGTCCAGACAAGCTCTTGTACGATCATGCATAAAGGTTATCTACAGTAAAGGATTTGGGTGAAATTTTTAAAAATCATGTCATCTCATGTTATGTCATGTCATACCATGATAGCACAGCACAGCACAGCACAGCACAGCACAGCACAGCACAGCACGACAGCACAGCACAGCACGACAGCACAGCATGACAGCACAGCACAGCACAGCACAGCACAGCATAGCATAGCATAGCATAGCATAGCATAGCAAGTAGCACTTGTCTATCTCTTTATTCTCAGAGGCAGCAAGTAAAGGGAGATAACACATCGTTTCATAAACATCAACCTTACAATCTCAGACTCTACCATAATAATATATCGTATAAATTTCCTTTCCAGATTCCATTAGTCACTGCTGTTATTATTATAATGCTGTCATGATAAAGATTACTTTGAATCAGTTCAAGGACATACGGCTCCATTCTCAAATAACAACCACCAACTTCTGAGATGATAATCCAGTGTCGACTAAACTCGACACAGACAGGAAGTCCAAATGAAACACCAATAGTCATCCATCATGGAGAGATGATCAATAACAATATAGTTGATGGTTTATATTTGCCCATGGACAATGGCCTTGGTCTCCAACTTGGGTGTGTGTGNGGTGAGGGGGAAGGAGGGGAGGGTTTGTAGGTTTTTAATAGGTCCCGAGATGGATGCTTTTATCCTCTCGTCTTATCAGTTTCCGAGAATGGATAGTATGTCCTCATGGTATAATATAAGCGTGGGATTTTCCCAAGGAGTCTTTAACCATTTCACTATCACAGCTAAGCAATACAATGTACACTGTCATCCTAACAAAAGGCCCTTACTGAAGTTTACAAAGTCCTAACTGGATGAAGATAGGGTGTTATCAAGCATATTATGCTTTAGCAAGACAGTGAAAAATGTGTCCTTTGGAATGGACCCTAGATTTGTGAACATGTTTGCGAATTAGTTTGCAGATGTCCTGATTTTGTAAAGTAAACCTGAAGTTTGGGTGAGTAACTTCGATTTTGATATGGCCTTCGGTGCCAAACACTTGTTGCTAAGAATACTGATTACCTTGTTTACGCCTTGCAGTGTTTCGGTTCGTAGCTCGAAAACGAAATGAAAGACCTATATTTTTAACATCAATTTCAAAAAGCTTATTCAGTGCTACAAACTAATTAAGAAGACACAGATTGTGGAATTTTTTATAAGTGTCTTTAAAGATAACTTTTTTCTAGCGCAAACAGGCAAATCGGATTAAACTTAATTATAACCTGAATATACACTACAATAACAAGAGTGGCCAAATGGAAATTGCACATCATGATGATCTACACTCTTTAATTTGGTTTACACACCGGATTGAAACCCTTGAAACATTAGTTTTTCGAAGCAAATAACGTCCTCTGTATGTTTGTATGTATGTGTGTGCGTGTGTGTGTGTGTGTGTGTGTGTGTGTGTGTGTGNGAGATGTGTATAAGAGACAGGTGTGTGTGTGTGTGTGTGTGTGTGTGTGTGTGTGTGTGTGTGTGTGTGTGCTCGCGCGCGCGTATAGTAGCCGCATTCTCTTAAATGCAAACTACGCTGTTCTCAGCGGCTAGACCACTATAATATCAAACATTTTTTTGAG
>JAWQUT010000074.1:452772-473321 GCA_033807755.1 Ellobium chinense
TTTCACTGCCAATAGCCAGCTACCCATTTTACAGAAAGGGGAGGAGAGGGGCTGAGGAAAATGTGAATGAAATACTTCCCTACGGTATCTACAACATGACCCTGATCGGGAATCGAACCCACGACCTATAGACCCTGAGTCCAGAACCGCAACCATTTGGCCGCTCTGCTCCACCGAGATGCCAGTATTAATGCACATGCTCTCAATTACTGCGCCATTAGGACCTTAATTTTGAAAGTTAACCGTATGTTTTGGGACTGTCCAAGCGAGACTCGGAAAGAGCTATGAAAAGAAATATAAGTTTAATAACTTAAGACCGATTCTCTTTAAGATAAGATAAGATAAGATAAGATAAGATAAGATAAGATAAGATAATATTGTCCAGAGGCACATTAGATTCGCTTTGCATGACAATGTCACAGTATTTCTTAACAATATTATATTTCATATACGTGCATTAAGGGGAAAAAATATACTGAATTACAAAGGTGCACCACGCCCGCTACACGCACGCACTCATTCATTTATAAAGCCACAATATTCTTTGACAGGGGAAGATGGAAGTCTGATCCGACCATGCCATCATACTTAGTGTTATTTAAAGCAACAAAAATGGTGATGAAGATGATGATGATGATGACGATGACAGAGGTCTGATGAAGATGGTACAAATGATTGTCTATACCTCTCTCTCTCTCTTAGCTTTAAGAAGAATATATCTACCGCTTCGTGATGATTGGCCATGCTCTTTACAAAGCACGCTGTTTATTGATGAAGATAATAAGGATCGGCAGGTGGTAACACAAATTTCCATGTGGTCGGGATGTTTTGCTTTGATTATGACTTTCCAATAAAACTCTCTATCATATTCATATCGTTTAGATTGCCGCTAGATATAAAGCGAATTGGCATCTCTGGGCAGTGAATAAAATGGAGCATTTTGAGTATCATGAATATTAAGAGAGAGAGAGAGAGAGAGAGAGAGAGAGAGAGAGAGAGAGAGAGAGAGAGAGAAAGAAAGAGAGAGAGAGAATAACAATGCATTAGTCGCTCAAATGGAATCAAAATGCCTTAGGGGTGAACGCCCTGAGCCATAGAGATGTTTCAGTCAACATGAAATAATAAAAAGCAAATAAAACCTCAATACAGATCGGATAAAGCATAGAACGCAACGTTGTTAGTAACTAAAACCTTGATAGGAATATAGGCCTATTGTGTTGAAACTAAAATTCTGTTTTTTTTTACGTCTAGTAAGACTTGTTGGTCGTTTTACAGAATGGAGAAAGATAGAGATAAAGTGGCCTCTGTCCACGTTCACACACATAGTGATTATTTCTTGTCATTTAGACTCAACCCATTACGTTCCTCCTCATATCCAGCTTCCAGTTTCAGAACATGAGCAATCATAATGAGTAAGATGCGAGAAAGTGAGAGATGAGAAAGGGAGAGGAGAAGATAAAGAAGAAGGGGAAGAGGGAGGCGGAGGAGAAGGTGAAAAAGGAGGAAGAAGCAGAAGAAGTCAAGAGAAAGCAGAGGAGGACGAGAAAAAGAAGAAGAATGAGGAGGAAGAGGAGGAAGAGGAGGAGGAGGAGAAGAAGAAGGCGATTGCTAGATTCAATAAATAAAAGCTTTTGCTGTCGTAATTCAGTGTGGTCAATATCTGTACTCATTCTGGCAGTCATGACTCTGATATCTTCTTTTAAGTAAAGTCCCTTGTCTCATGATGCAAGCATTACTAAATGCTGCATAAAATCTGAAAAGCATATACTCGGTACAACATGAGAGCAGTCAAATTCGCCTGGCTGAGTCTTAGCGTCTTAAGGTGTCCCTTTTAAAAGCGTGAATATAGATAATAATAATAATAATAATAATGATAATAATAATAATAATAATGATGGTGATAATAATGATAATGATGATAATAATAACAACAGTGATGGAGTTTGTATGTCTCATCTCCAGGCCGAGTCCGCTCACCAAGATCCACATTATTACAACCCCTGCAGGCCAAATCAATCGAAGGCCGTCCTCCATTAGAAGCCTATAGTGCCTTTACCATTTACAGGCTCTGATCACTGGCCTTCTGATATTTTCCTTCTCTGCCTTCGGCCATGTACCCATTTTTACCGGCTGATGAACTAAGGAAAATTAAAATAAAATGCTCTCCCAAGGCATTTACAGCATTACTATGGTGAGAATCGAACCCACGATCTTTTAATAATGATAATGCGGTTTATACGTCTCGCGTCCAGGCTAATGCCTGCTAACGCAACTTCACACTATTATATCCCAGCAGGTCAGATCTTTCTAGTACTTTCTCAACTCCCTGGGGTGTAAACAGGGCCGCTGCCATTTGGAGGCGCTGATCACTAGCTTTCTGACGATATCTTCCGCTGCCTGCAGCCGGGTACCCAATTTACAGACGGGTGGGCTAAGGAAAATGTAGATGAAAGGCTTTCCCAAGACATTTACAACACGCCCGTGACTGGGAATCGAACCCACGGTCTTTAGATCTTAAGTCCAACGCCGCAACCATTCGACCACGCTGCTCCACATCTTTAGGTTGTGAGTTACACACTGCACCCATTCTTCCACGGGTTTCCACAAAAAAAATTCTGAATAAGAGTTTGACAAAATGATGGCATGATTGTTAATAGAAATCACTGCAAAGAAGATGTCCAATCAAATACATAAACACTGCTCTACGATAAAAAGAAACGAATCATCAACATCTTTACAAAACGTGATTGTTTCATTTCATAGTTTCCCCCAACGTAAATTTACCAGCACTAAACAATCCCCTGAGAAAATCCTATCTGCTATCTGCAGCAAATTATTCGTTATCCTTTCCAAACTGCACCCTGGGACAGTTTCTGTGTGTGCTTAGGCCCGCGTTAATGCTGGGACAACATTGAAGAATTACTTGTATCACTCCGCGTGACGTCAGCAGGTGTGACTTCTTGATTCAGTACATGAGATTCCATTCTCGGCTCTTCAGTTTGTTCATCCAATTACTGTGTCTGATTGGGAAAGATTCCATCGTTTGCAACAGGTTAAAAAGATTATAAGTGAGGCAGCAAGACAACTGAGAGCGTTCCTGTTAACGATGGGATCGTAAGAATTACGTTAGTGTGTCGGTGCTGAATGCACTCGTGGCAGCGTTCAACACACAGAGTTTATGTAAGTCTTACGATGGCAGTTGATACCATCGTTAATGCACGAGTCCTCAGATATTTGAAGCCTTATATTTGCAATAGCATATTATCCAATGCGATTGCCAAATGGTTGCGGCGTTGGATTCAAGATCCAAAGATCATGGGTTCAATTCCTGATCACGCACGTGTTGTAAGTGATTTGGGAAAGTATTTCATCCACATTTTCCTTAGTCCAAAATGGGTTCCTTGCTATAGGCAGTGAAAGATATTGTCAGAATGTTAGTGATGGGCGTCTCCAAATGGCAGCAGTACTGAAAGCTTCCAGGGAGTTGAGAAAGTCCTAGAGTGATCTGGCCTGAGGAGTAATAATAGTGTGAAGTCGCGTGAAGTGTTATTAACCTGGATACGAGACTTATAAACCGCATTATTATTATTATTATTATCTACTACATTTATCTCTTTCTTTGACTTGCATATCTACCCCACAACCTCTTTGAAAACCTTTCTCATCATGTATGTTTTTCATTTACCTACCTTCTCCCTGTGTATTCCTGCCATTCACTTCATTGCTGATAATATATGAAGGGTTTCATGACAAAACGCGTTATCCACCAGTATGAATTTTTATCTTATTCTACATACTTCATGTAGCAGTAGGAATATTCAGCATACATGTATATTTCCACTCCATAGAAGGACATTTGATCTACATTATTTAAGACTTAAATTTCGCCTTTCACATAAAAATATGCTTTGTATCTGGTCTGTTTTGCCACAACCCCAAATGGTGTATAATGCGTTTTGAAATGAAGCCCTTCATATTTTCTTGTATAAAAATATGTCTGTCTCGAAATATCTGGTTCTCTCTGCCTCCTTTGTCATCCCGTATCTCTTTGTTTCTTACATTCTTCTCTCCACATCCTGGTCGATTGCTCTCTACTTTAATTACCCAAAATCTCATTAGACGTTTAGTCGCGTCTATACTAACTCTGTATTCTATGTGTTTGTATTATAAATGAGATGTATAACAATGTATGACATTGTAAATCAAATTCAAGACGGGGTAAATAAAATGTCGTCATTTCATTTTTTTTTTCATTTTCATACTATATGTCAACAACTGAATAAATTACCATTTCGGAACAAATAAATAATACGTTCTCTCATCACCGTAATAACGTTACAAAGCTATTAACTGTAGTAAAGCCATTTGTAATCCAGCTTTGGATATTAAGATAAGCAGGATATACATTTCCACAAATGTAACAATATACTGTCTATCGAGATGGTTCACACAGTCTCAAGCGCTCATTACATCAACAGTGAAATACACTTACCAAGAGTTATCTGCAAACAATTATTTTATTACAAACCTGAATAATGAATAAAGACTGACATAAGAATTAACAGTTTCATTTGAGCGGTCCTGAGCTAATGAAATTAGACTGTTATCTTTACTCGATCAGTACCACTGACAGGCGAGACAGGACAGCATCAAATATCTTTGGTTTCTTGTTATAATATATACCAATACCCCACAGGCGTGTATTCGATTACGTGTAACATTTTTTTGTAGTTTTGCCTATAATTCAAAAAGTGGACTTGCTAAAAGAAAAAGGCTGTAAGATTTTAAATTTAAATCAGCACCCTAGATTTTATGAAAATTAAGGTATCAGTGCTTCAGTATAGAAACATCTGTGTTTACCTGGGTAATTAAAGTTTTTATGTTCTTTCTTTTTCTATAACTGTAGTAAGATATTTGGTCTTTAGTTTGGCATCACAAGGAAAACATTTGATAAATCTGGACAGCTTTCGAGAGATCTGGACTTAAACACTTTCGATTATAAACAGTCAAAGTCCTCTGTTTAAATAAAAGTACAGGCCTAGACATCAGATTGTACTGACAGCCTTGCTTAAACAAAAGCCAAGAACAACAACAACATCAACAACAACAACAACAACAACAACAACAACAACAACAACAACAACAACCAACAAAATGAACAAAAACAACAAGCAGGTTTTGTCTTTTGGGCTTAGATTCACGAAACAGAAATACAGATCATCTTCATTTTGGTATGTCTCCGGTAAGTTCTGCTCATGGTGAAAAATCGAGGAATGCTATACATAATTAAATTCAGTCAACCCAACTTTCATTCGTTTTGTGTTCAGTAAATTTTCTGTCATGATGACATGCATTATTTTTACATTAAGATATATTATGTAATATATGTATGCCAACATTAATTCTAAAATATAATATGTATAAAATATTTATGACCTCAGTACATAGATATCATCTACGTTGGTGGCTGTCGTCAGTGCTCCTATAATGAATGAATGAGGGTTTTGTGTCTTTTTTTTCCTTTTCTTTTTATTCCATAGAAATAATGTGATAGGTGTCTCACTTTAGAATAATTCCCTGCATTTACCCTTTCCAAGAGTCTAACTGTTACGTCAACTATGACGTCATGGTCACAATAAATTACTGCAATTCTGTCATTGATACGGGGAAACTTTTTATTGATGGACTGATCCCAGCCCAGAGTTTAAAAACGAAGCACTCATTGCGAGACTCTGCCGATTTCCTGTTTACTGCTGTATATTGGGTATTCAGTCAAAATGCCTTGGGCGGGTGTGGTTAATTTTCTAACCATGAATGGAGTGACTTAGTTTAGTAGACAGATCATGGGATCACGTGATTTAATAAACAGTGGGATATGCAATTCCCTTGCAAGTAGCAGTCTCGTCCTGGGTTAAGAGAAGACATCTCACACTCGTGTGAATGAAAAAGTAATAATTATTTCTCAGCGTGACTGCAACTTCTGATCAGGAGGCAAAGGATGATTAACTTTTATGACCGATTTACATGTCGCAGTAATTTTTCAACTCGTGCCTGGCTATCATATGGTGCTAAGGAGGAAGTTGCCTAGCTGATATATCTCTTTATGTAGTGTACTTCTAGGAGGAACATTACTAAAGATGTGAGGAAAGACCCGCATATTGTGGCTTACTGTTTATGAAAGCTTTGCACCGGGCGTCATGCTTTGCGCAAGAAGTGTCTACTGCGTTTATCTCGGATCTATTTTCGTCTAAGCTATGTCAGGTTAGTCACGCTTTGCACTGTGGGTTTCTAGACTATATATTTTGTCCAAGGCTTGTCGAAATTAAAGTTTGTTAAGATATATTCGACTTCTGATTACGGCTAAATGGGGGTAAAAATAAAAAGATTCACAGTTATTCGACTTCCAGTTAGGGCTAAAAACGAAAAAAAGATTTCACAATTTTTCGACTTCCGATCAGGACTAACAGGGAAAAAAAAGGTGTCACAGTTTTAAGTACCATGATCATAGACCTTTCCCACGTATAACGTCACAACGTTGATCTGTGACAAGGATTTAGGGCCATTTTTGTACGCTGGACTGGCGGTAATGCAACAATAGTGACGCACTGTCCTTGGTGACGTATACGTTCACATTTAATAAGCTGATTCAAGTGATAATTTAGGTCTAGATTTATTTCCGCTTAGACCGAGTTTATTGACTTTTAGAGGATTTATGAACATGATCGTGCAAAGTATTTAAAGGGACAGGGGTAATTATTTGTTTCCTAACCTTAAAAGGCCACGTGATATTTTCATAATATTTAAACCACGTATATATTTCATTTCACCTGACTGGTTCTGTCGGCATTTTCACCCTGCGCACGCGGCCATTACTCATGTTGTGTGACATCAAAAAGCAAGATAGGCTAGCGGACGATTGGTCCAACCGATTTCCGCATGCTATCTGCCGAAAAGTGTCCTTCTGGATAATCGGAACACAGGCCCACTCAGCTAAATATGCTAAAGTCTGTTCCAGTCTAAACTTTGTGTCCTGTTATGTCACCCTCGGGAAGTAGCTGGTAAATTTGATGTTTAAAGTAAATATGACTAGCAAAAAAAAAAGAAGGATGAAATGAATTAAAATGACATTATCGGCATTATTGACTTAGTCGAAAGTGAGTATTCTTGTTAAGGGCAAGTAACCACGGTACTCATCATCGATGTCAACTGAAGCACTGCTCTACTGAGTAATCAAACAGAAGATTGTCAGTAATTATTTAGTAAACTAATCAGTGCCTACATTTCGTCGTGCCTACAAATAATTCGTCGCAATACCTCGATAAATACTTCCCTCGATGCCTTTGAATTGCCAATAATATCACACATATTGTCTCAAAACCTCGTACCTCTAGCTTCAATAGTTTCATAATTCGATTACCCGTCTGCGGAAATATCGTATAGGGATGTAAAAAAATTAACTGAAAATTTAGCGGCAGCGCGCGGCCATGAAGAAACCAAATGTCTATGCATGTGTTTATCACGACTATCCTGCATTATCCAGTAGTAGTACCACAAATGGTCAGAACTCAGAAGAGACACAGGAATAATAATGTATTTACAGTACTTAGTCTACTTATGATGTGACAGCACATGCTTATGATCTTGCCTGGTGGTTGCAGTTTTTTTTAACATTTTCTTCACAAAGAAAGTCCTAATGTCCTTTGTGCAAGGCTATTTCGTTGTGGAGGCAAAAATTGGAGGTTTCATTTTCAATGAGAATATCCAGACGTGTCTGCCTTTCTTCTAATAGTTGCTAGAGCAGAGGATGGTGATGCAACTTCTAAGTTAAGTGAAGATAAATTATGTTCTGAGTTTTCAATGTCACAAGTGCATGCCTCAACAGACTTTATGTCTATCAAATCGCGTTTAAACTTCGAGACAAAAGTGACCATGTTCACTCCGCTTCTCTCAAATGTGCTTGGCCTACACAAAAACATATAGGTTAACCGGAACTGCAAGCGAGCGATTACTTCCGGTTGATGTTATTATAAACGTACCTAAATGGTTTCGGTAAAATTCGACTTTTAATTATTTCCTCGCCCGTGAGAAACATTTTCCGTTCCTGCTGTCGGTCCAGCGGACTGGAATCGCGCCGACGGTGAAATTAACGGATTTAACGGAAATTAACGGGAAACTTACATCCCCAAATATCTACTCAAATTGCAAGCACTGCCTTGTCAGCCTCTTGACAAAAATAAGTCA
Organism: Ellobium chinense; assembly: GCA_033807755.1. NCBI lineage: Eukaryota > Metazoa > Mollusca > Gastropoda > Ellobiida > Ellobiidae > Ellobium > Ellobium chinense. The sequence continues at coordinate 461,014 of JAWQUT010000074.1, forward strand.
TCAACAGTATTGATAACCTGTATAGCTACTAAAATGTATTAAACCTGCCCCGTGCAACGCCTTTAAGAATGTCACAAAGGCGCACAGCAGTACATCTTTGAAAATAGTAATAATAGGCTAGGCCTGAACGATAAGATCGATATAACTGGCTACACAGTCACTTGAATTGGGCTTAAAACGGAAAGGTGATCTACTTATCACATCATTTTTTTCTTCTTCTTCTCAGATGCCCAGTGACCTCAACTATGGCCTGTTCTAATGCATTTTTCACTTCCTTGGCCAGTTTAAGTTAAATTAAAGCAGCGCTTTTTCGGGTCAAAGATTTGGAAAGACAGGGGCTGCCAATGGGGCTAACACCCTGTTCTCTTGAAATAGCCTGAGGCCTCAAGTGGCTTTTCTTCTGGGTAGGTCAAACGAGGAGACACAGCAAAAAACTTTACTTGTTATGGGCTATTAAAAATAATGTATTTTTCAGATCAAATGCTTATCTCCATTTCTGGTGAGTGGGGAATAGCCAACGAAAATTAGGGCTGGAGTGACGGCAGTCGACAGTACATAGTAAAATATAGCATAAAAGATAGATTTGACGGTATTTTTTTATCACTGGTATTCGATCCAGAACTGACGCTCCGACTCCGATTGTGATTTTATTATGCAACGCAGCGATGAGAGCAAAGCCTATTAAAATATTTCACACATTTTTTTTTTCGGTGTCCCAAGAATCTTTGTTACTTTTGATACTTAAAAAAGCCAGATTTTTAAACCGACATAAGCCAGAGTCGGGTTTTTGAGGAAACATAAAAAAAAAAAAAGAATTAGTGACAAAAACCGACAAAACTTGTTTTGACTAAAGGTCAGTAAATTTTAAAATAAAAGGCTGACCTCTATTATATATTTCATTGCATTCACCAGTAGAATTCACCTCCTGAGATAACCTATGCTAATAATACAGTTTCATGAAAATGTCAATATTGTTGGATCTGGCCTTTATCAACATACATTATTGCACCTAGAAGATGAAATGCCGTTGGACCTCACGATCTCAGATTGTGTAATGGAGATTAAACACTCTATTCGCTTTTTAGCAACCTTCGCATAATCTGTCTGAACATGTGCCGCTTACAAGAAGTTCAGCTCTTTGCTAGTAACACGCAAATAATGATGCTGAGTATTCGGAACCTTAACAAGTATTTACATCGTAGAGTACTTAAGACATCGTGTAGATGTTAGTTTAAGAACAGTCGGATTGAGAACAGTCAGTTTGAAACAGTCAGTTCAAGAACAGTCAGTTTGAGAACAGTCAGTTTGAGAACAGTCAGTTTGAGAACAGTCAGTTTGAGACAAGTCAGTTTGAGAACAGTCGGTTGGAGAACAGTCAATTTGAGAACACCACATCCCTGTTCCTCCCCCTCCACAACCTCCTCCCCCCTCCTTGTCCTCTTGTTTTCAATATTATTATAATAATATAAGCTTCTTATTCCTGAAACCATCTATTCACAATTTTTTTTTTATCTTTTCATTTGGTCCTGCTTAGTTCACACTTACTTACTATACTCTCTGTCGGTTAATCTAAATACATTCATGACCAAACATTCAGAATACGATCACAATCGATGTCGTAGCGTCACTACTGGCATCAAATATCAGTGTTAAATAATATCTAATAAGGAATGATACCGATCTCTTCCTTCAAGACTTATTCGACATTACTATTCTGATAGATGTACTACTGTTCGCCGTTTGTAACATTCTTACTCGCGCTGCATGGATCATGTGTAATACACTGTAGCAGTTATACAATTAATCAATATTGTTATTGACTTATTTCTGTCAAGACACTAGCAGGCAATGCCAGGAACTTTGTAGATATTTAGAGTTGGATAATGCGAGTTACTACTGCTAAATCAATACTCTGAAGGTATGAAGTTGCCAAAAGAACCTAGCATAAAACTATGCAATTTTCAATAGTCTCTATAAAATCAGAAAGCTGGCCATGGGAAGGGGGGAAAAAGATTAGATTTGAATTTCAAAGGCATAGACTAGATAGGTGCAGATTATACATTTGTAGACTCAGAATGGGTGAGGTTTAGCCACTTACGTTTAAACTTTATGGTTGTTGCTAGGTGGGTAAGGTTACTCTGTTTATTATGTGTAAAGACCTAAATTATTAGGTAGGCTTCACTGCCTAAGTTCTCAAAATCCAATCGGTTTAAAGGCATTTTTCTCTGTATCAAAATTGGGAGGAAGATTTAAACAACATGTTTGGGAAGCATGAGACTCATGGATAAGTTAATGAGAGGTGTAAAACCTTATATAACCAACAGTGAAGAAAACATTGTTATCTTCATACATGAACTCACTTCCTGCCTTCTACCATTAGATCCCTCTTTGCGCCGACATACTGGAACCTGCTACCGCGATTTAGGGTACAAGAATTACCACGGGGTTTTAGCTAGATGGCCCCATCTGCAGCTACTTTAGCTGAGCATAACAAATTAGAACCACTTTAGCTAGGAGACAAAATAAGGGCAGTATCGAAATAATATTTTAACTGAACTGAACTGAACTGAACTGAACTTCATTTCCAGACTGCAATATACACAATAATGTGGAAAGTAAACAAAACGCCAATGCAAAATCGTTTAGAGGAGAGAAAGGAAAATAATTTAGGAAAAAAAAAGGTGAGGTAGGGAAGCGAGATACTGAAGACGGCTCAAAATGCCTCCATGATTTTTCTAACGAAATGAGACAAATTATGAATGCTGTAATTCGGTGTAGGCCTACTTGTTTCGAAACTGACATCATGGCACACTGAACAACCCCGTGTGCACTCTGTCAACCCCAGCCTCATAGTGCAATGTGTGAGGACTGTTACCGTCACGTGCTAATTCAACACCTTCCGTTCTTTTCCCTGACGTAAACTTTGCCTGTCTGATCCTTTTTTCCAATTCCCCATCTAAATCGACTGTCTCTATATGCTATCAAAGAACTGCCTTCGCTAGGCGGCATCATCTAGAACCAGTTTAGCCAGACAGTATATAATAATTATGAATAACCTATTCTAGGAGGTGCCATCTAGAACTACTGTACTTTAGCCAGGCAATATCATCTAGATCTACTTTCTTTAGGCAGTATAATCCAGAATTACTTTAGCTAAGTGGATGATCTAGAATACTTTAACCAGGCCGTTTCATTAAAAATAATCGTTGCTAGGGGGTACCATTTAGACAATACTTCAGCAAGGTAACAGCATTTAGTACTACTTTCGTTAGGCCGTATAATCCAGAACTAAGCATATTATCTTGAACTACATTAGCTAGCGGCTATCACTTTAGAACTACTTTGCGGTTTTATCTGGAATCACGTTGAAGGAAAGTTGCATCATCCTACAGATCATATTGAAGCATACGATACCCTATCATTCCAATAAAACGTCTGTCATAATGATATAACTCCTCTGCGGGCCCCAGACAACCCACAGGGTTACATTATCCAAAGTCCGAATTGTTACACCCACCGTGCGAGTGGCGGCCATTAGCTTACGTCAAATACGTTCTTGCCAAATGGCCAAGCTGTCTAGCCAGTGCTCTGAGGACAGATGGTAGCATGTTGGTATGAATATTTTAATTCCTCTGTGAACAGTAGAAATGTCAAACAAAATATTGCTGAGGCAATAAAAATGCAGAAAACTTTATCTGGCTTACACTATCAAACTTTACGTCTGAATTTGGATGACCAGAACCTTAATTAAAAGCTGAATAATACATTGTCAGATAGAGATGTCTGAAGCCGCTGGAACTTAAGTGACGTCATCGTTTTTGTCACAAGCCGCTGCTGATCGTGGAAGGGGAATAATTCTGGACGCAAGGGCCAAACCCGGTAACTCTAGCTCACCTAATTGCACCATATTACATACGCGCACAGTAACAGAACGATGCTAATTCATCGCAAAATTGAATTCGGTGGGCACCATAGATAATTTTCAGAGAGAAAGAGCATTGGAAAAGGGAAAATTATTTTTGATGTGCGTGCACTCTTTAACTAGGCGATATCATTTAGCACTACTTTCGCTAAGCAGTATCATCTAGAATTACTTTCTCTGGGCAGTACAATCCAAATTTACTTTAGCTATGCGGTTTCAACCAGAACTACTTTATCTAAAACATATCATTTTAGAACTACTTTTGCGGTTTCATCTAGAACTACTTTAGCTAGGCGATATCATCTATAACCACTTTCACCGAGTGGTATCAAAATAATTCTTCGTAAAATTAAATGACAAAACACAATTACACCCAGACAATCGCAAACATTGGAATGTACTCTATTATATCGGTCAGCCTAATACCTTTCAACTAGTTGACTGCAAAATCTCGGTTGATATCTAATGTGCGAGTGCAGGTCACCTTTACTTGCCATCGTGGGGGGTCATTTAAACGTGCATAGCATTAATGAATGGTTTTAGCCACATCAATCATCAAGCACTGACTACAACCAGGTCCGTTGATTAGAGAATCAGCATTACACTCTATTCTCATTCCGAACTACTGTATTCTTAATCTTTGACCGAGTGGCGTGTTCCCTCTTCCACAGAATGATCATAGAAACGCATCTATCTGGCTCTTCGTTACGGAGTAAGGGCATGTCAGTCTTAAGCTGTTGCTATAAACAGTGTTTAGAACTAGCCGGAAGTAGCATTCCCGTATTGTGTGCGACGGACTTATACGTTGTATTTCCTACAAAATAATTAAGTAGGNGGGGGATGTTGAGAGTGCAGTGGATAAGCAGAGATATGTATGAATTTCTAGGAGTTTGTGAAAATTGCAGCTCAAACTGTTAATATCAGAAGGGGAGAATGAGTGTGCGTGTGAGAGAGTGAGTATGTGTGTGTGTGTGTGTGTGTGTGTGTGTGTGTGTGTGTGTGTGTGTGTCAGGATTCTGACAATTTCGTGGATTGTCTATGGCAAGGTTCCCATTTTACAGACTTGTGGATTGAACTGACCCAGCGTTGAACCGCCTCTGATTTGTCTGGCTTTTCTCGAATGGAATGGTGAAAGTAGACAGAAATCTCATGTGGGCGAATCTCTATGCGTCTATCGTCCAGGAAAGCAAAGTTAGCGCCTTTAGTTACTGGTGTGGCTGCATGTTAAGATTCCTCTAAAGCAAGGGCGACACATTATTAGTGCCAAATGTGCAAGGCACGAAGTTTATTTCTCTCAGTTGTATCTCCTAGTCTACAGCAAAAGCATGATATTAACAGGGCAGTAAAAAATACGTTTCTTTTGTGATAATACTAACAACGTAACATAATGAGTTCTCTTTAGCCTTGTACAGATCCCGTTAGTTACTAGTAATAATGCGGTTTCTAGGTCACATGGTCAAGCTATTTCACAATATTGTTATGCTAACTGGCCAGATCACCTTGATGGTTTTTTCGTTACTTGAATTTTAGTTTTTTAAGACAAGAAGAAGGCCTATAGAATGTCTGCGAATTGTCTGTGATCAAATAAATGTGCCCAATTCAGTAGTCTGTATTAAAAATATAAGCAGTTTGTGAATTATAGATTCAGAGGCAAGAAAGCTAAACAAATAAATCAGATGTAAGTTACAGGAGCATGGCAGAATTTAAAACAAAAGAAAACAAAAAAAATAAAAACTCATTAGGATAATATGTTGGACTATGCCTGAATGAATGAATGAATGAATGAATGAATGAATGAATGAATGAATGAATGAATGAATCCCATGTCTATTTTTTTTTCAGTATGCCTATACACCAACCTTAGAGTTCACACTGTGTCGGACCTTAAAGGAGGTTGTAGTTATCAGAGTCACTCTTACCGCCCTTTGCGTTGTCAGCTGAGGGTGGACCTTACTACAGAGATTTTGGGCCTGTAAACATAACAGCAAATCACTCTAGGATTTCCTCACTTCACTGAGGAAAATACACTGTCCCCTGCTATTTACAGGCGCTGATCATCAACAACGTCTTTCACTGTCTATGGCAAGATATCCATTTTTACAAACGGATATGTTAAAGAAAGTGTGAATGACATGCATTAATTTGACCATGGTGGGAATCGAACTTACGGCCTTTAGATCGTAGGTCTAACGCCGTAACATTCAACCACGCTGCTCCACAATAACGAAAGTGAAAGGTACGCAAACCACTGCTTATTCAGCTGTATGTAAAATAAGCAATTGTGAAATAAAAACCAATATGACAGAACTTAACATGAAAAAATAAAACTGCGTCACCGTGCTAAATCAAACTTCGGCGATTTTGTAATAAGGGCTCCAAGCTGTTAATGAGCTCAGGGTCTATTTTGACATGCTAAAAAATATTAAAAGGCACCAATATAGATTTTCTACAAAATCGCAGTTGCTAATATACATACTGACTCTCTTTTGCCTGCCATAAACCCATTTTCCCTAATTTTTGTTAAAAGCATAGAAAATGACTTAGGCTGTTTTCGTAACATACTGACAATATTATACCAGATCCGAATCAACAACAACAACAAAATAAAACAAACACATGCTGACATTACCGTAAAGTACTCTCACCGAAATCGCATGGATCAGAGACCCTTTTCGTTTCGTTTTTACAATATTTCGAATTCAAGCAATGCCTGTTTCAACTACAGCTAGAATCAGAATGTGCGCAGCCAAAATTAAATGTTACACGGCTCACGTAATCACGTATTGATAGAGCTACAAAAAGAGCCTAAGCAAACAGTGTGTCTGGTTGCACATTAATGAAGCCATCGTAGAAGAGAAACCTTTAAACCCTCCTAGACAAATGTAAACACGGAATGAAACAGGTCAGACTGTGCCAAGTTCGCTTTGACCCCAAGCCATAGAGTGAAAACAAATACAAGTATCATGTTTAGAAAAAAAAAAACGTCCCTCACACCAAACACTTTTTAATGAATCAAAAAGAAAACATTCCCCTCTGGCACTGAAACTTTACCAGGCCGTTCCACAGAATAACTGGCCACTTGCTCACTTTGGCACCTCCGGGCAAAGAGACAATTTACGTCATCGCAAATGACACTGACAATGTATAATATTACTCTAGTAAACAAAAATTATCTAAGGTTACACCAGTTCTGTAAGGTACATTCTTGGAAGTCAGTTGGAAGCCACGGAGGCGTTAGTGACCACGGCGTTGTGGTGGTAACTCAAAGTTATCGGTTCCCATTGGTTTTTTGGTGTTTTTTTTTTCTTCTTTTGACCTTATAAGTGAAATGTGTTGTTCTACAAATTCTACTGCGATTTCGGAATCATTTTCCCCATGGAGGTTAAAGTACTTTCATTGCACTATCTTTTAAGGTNCAACACCAGAAAATGTTTTCACAAATATCTTCCTAATAGTCACCTCTCCATCTGACTTGGTCCCCAATTTTTCATTAGGCTGTTTTTGGTCGCGTGTTAATACATAGGTCTTATACACTTTATATTTACATTTATAAGGCTCATATTGTACCTGAAACTTCAGACTTGGCTGCTTTATCCAGATCACAGGTCTGTTTATATGTTTTTACACCCTAGCACTTCTGGCAGGGCCTCATAGAAGCGGATTAAAAGGATTGTACAAATCAGTGATTTGACTTATTGGCTGTTAATAGATGCTAGAAATCTCAAAGTTTCTCGGATTTTCTTCGAGATCTCACAGCCACTCCTACTCTAAGAAATTAACCTTATTTAAATACGACCTGGGGTGTGGTATTATCAGTAAGTTTTCCATGTTAAGGAAGACTTTGAACACTAAAAAGAAAAAGAGAAATCTTTTGGAATGCATCTTAACATTCTTACAGGCAAGTCTGTAGGGAATCCGAAATGACACTCTTATCCGGATTTGTCGAAAGTCGATCAGCTATTTTTATGGATATATATCAATATTCAGATGCGATCTTTGCCAAACATTGCCCAAACATTGCAATCCATTTTTGTCTTTGATTTTCACCCATGGTGTTATCACAAAACGGGTTACGCAAATTGTTACTGCCATGGAAGCAAGTGTTTATTTGATCTTTATCTGTCTCTTGAAACTCACTTGAAGCTGCTATTGGATAATACCGAAAAGGACGTGATTGGGTAATTCATACCTGACCCCATACTGATTACACAACCGGACAAAGTTGTATCTTGTTCAGGTTTAGCGATGCTATCACACTCAGCATCTTAATTATAGCACGGGGACGCCCCCGTATCTGATATAATAATATACGTTATAGTTACTCCACCTACAACTATAAATTTTGGCATTCTGTAATATACTGAAGGCCGAATTCAAGGGTAGTTTTAGGGAGGCTATTTTGATTATTAAACACAAACAGCCTGGCAATGAGTTGGGCTAGAATCAGCTCATCAAACAAAAACACTGATGACGATTCCCTATTTCTCTTTAGGTATCTCATGTCTGAGCCAGGCGAGATAATATCTCAGCTTGCTGAGATGAGACAAACGTTTTCCCTCTGCTCCAGGACAACAGAAATAGCTGGACAACATAATGTTATGACTGGAGAGGTAGAGGAGAGAGTTCTAGGATGCCACGACGACAGTCTCATCAGATTGTTTCCTACACCGATACTACTGACCCTACTACTGGTCATACAGACTCGTGGCTCTTAGACTTAATGGGCTCCATTGTTTACAAGCGGACTAGGATGTCATAAATCACTAACACCTTAGCAAATGTTACTCAATGAAGTAGCTAATAGCCACACAATGCTGATGTTTACCACAGACCAGTAACACAACCACTTGTACTCAAGGTGTCCTGGGTAATTTTAATACTTGTGCTCCCCACTTCCACCAAAATTGTAGATCCAGAGTCTTTGCCATTCGTCCGTTTTCCTTTTTGTGTGTGTGTGTGTGTCTTTTGTTAACAACTTAACCTGGCGTACCTGTATTGCGCTCTTCTTTTTTTTTTCAACTCTATCAACTTTAAAGAATTATTTCTTCACTCATCGTATTGTACTAACTTAATGGCTGTGTACATACGATACAAGATGGCGGCTCGAATGTTGCCAGACCATGCCGCAAATAACTTTTTGGCGCTTGTACATAATATTAAGGCTCTGTCATGGTCAGAACCGATATTATATACACTCATATACCCACTTCCCTGACATTCGATTTTTCTTTGAAAATGTCGGTTTGGGGAATTAGCCATTTCTTTAATTCAAACGAGAACAAGAAATCTATATATATATNAATCGACCACTTTTTCCGTGATCCCGAGGATGGGCGATTAAGCGGAGTCGACTGTATTTGAATCCAAACTGGAGTTGTTTTTCAGTCCTGATCATTTTTTCTAACTCGATGAAAATCTTGCCTGTATTAGTCCCGTCCAGTCGGTCGGTCTATCCACTATAGTGGGAGGCTCGCAATGATTTCTAAAGGTGTTTTTTCTTTGGCCTTTGAAAACATCCACTTTTCTTATGAAAAAATTCGAGATAATTGCGTTTCCATGGCTACCATAAATAAACTTTGATACTTTTCAACATTTTTTCTGCTATTACAAGCATGACGAAGTAGAAAATTAAGGCTTTAAAAAAATCTATCTTTAAGCATTTAGAAAATTAGGAAATCATTCTCTTATCGTAGTCTCCTTTGTTTCCATTTAATTTCTTCCTTGGGCATAAAATAGTTCATAATCAAACCCATTCCTTCTGTCTCAGAGACATGAAGGAAATCTGTTTGGGAAGTAACATACAACTGAATTTCGAAATAAAGATTTTCTCGGAATCAACATTCACGCTATTTAAACAAAACAAAAAAAATAATCAATCACACCATGCCGCACTTTGGTGCGCAACGTTAATGCAAAATTTACTGAAGCAGAAAAAAAAAGTTAGTGCGCACCACAATGATGCACTATATAATCTACAACAGAAGGGTAGAGGGTCCCCTTAACTTGCCTGTCCAAATTTGGTTGCTTCCTTGTCAATGTACGTTAAACTAATGAAGACATTCCAGCTCTCAGATCTGAATATTATTATTCTATTTCTTGATAACAACCCGATGTTCGCTTCCTTGTTCACACGTTTACATAAACATTTGCTCATGAGAAAATGATGAGTTAGGATAGAAAAGGGATGCGCCGCCCGCGCACAAGATCGGGTGCCCCTAACATTTCATGACAAATTCGACCCTTTCCTTATTCGGTATCACAATCATGGGGTAGTCTGGAAATGCTTTGCTGTGAGTGAGTATGAGGTGCGGTGTGAAGATTTGAAAGAAATGGAAGATAAATAATATGTGAACATGAACTTCACTCACTGACTGACTCACTGACTCACTAATTCACTGACTCACTGACTTACTTACTTTCTCACTGACTCACTCACTGACTCACTGACTCACTGACTCACTGACTCACTGACTGACTGACTGACTGACTGACTCACTCACTCACTCACTCACTCACTCACTCACTCACTCACTCACTCACTCACTCACTCACTCACTCACTCTCTCATCCACCCACCCACTCATTCGTCCTTTCATTCACTAATTGATAAAATATGTCTGTTAAATAACCTGACCCGTACGTAATGAGTGACGTCATTAGCCACGACACTCACAAAGGCGTTATGAGGTCAAAGTCAAACAGAATCCAAACATTACGTCAGTCCGTCCTGTTTACCCTATTGAGACAGTCTCTTTGTCTGCGCCCTAGTTTTAAAGGTCACAGCCTACAAACCACTGTATACAAAGCCGATCACTGGAGACATTTTCAGAGGTGATTTTGTTTGTTTGCCTGTTTGCTCGACTTTGGGACCCTCTTTGATTACTTGAGCCGAAAGGTTTACCTCCCCTAATCACATCCGGCTAGAGACAGGAAGAGTTATGACGTCAGAGTACTCGTAATTCTTCGGCACTTTTCGTTAGTAAACTCATCCCCTCAGTTTACAAATGTCGTATATCATTGCAGTATGATGGTGACACTCTACCGAGATGTGTTTCGGTTAAAGTTAAGAGCAGAATTAGAATTAAATGAGTTTCAGTTTTCAGTTTATTATTATCTAGGCCGACTGACCATTCACATCACAATTTACAATTTCTGAATTTCGTTGCCGTTTGAGTGTTTAGGATGCTTTCTTGTTGCAGTAATGTATTCATAGCCTGTTTGGAAAGAGGACTCTTTTTACCTGTATACTCACCCTGGACGTAGCACTTGTAAACTGAGGTGACGACGATAATATAGTTGAAGATATTTCAGGTGTTTTGTTTTCTTTAATTTTAGTGATTTCACCTGATCGTTCCTTTCTCTAAATCACTGGAAGAATTGTAAGTAGGCATCGTCGACGGTAGTGTTTGTTTTTTTTTCTGAATGAAATCATCGGATAACAGCAATTTGTTTTAATCGATGTTTATTGTAATTTGTATATGCTCCAAGAAGTTGCGGTTAGACAAAGTCAATGGTACAGTCTTTCCTTGATTGCCCATAGTCTACCTCGGTTGTGATGTTTTGGGTGAATAAATATAAATCTTAAACATTCCGAGTTGCAAATCTTAATCCATCCCCAGTAGCCCGCTTCAAGGGACTGTGAATAACTAGCCAACCAACCAACCAACCAACCAACCAACCAACCAACCAACCAACCAACCAACCAGCCAGCCGGCCAGCCAATCAATCAATCAATCAATCAATCAATCAATCAATAAATCAACCGCTCAGCCAGCCCTCCCCCCCTACCCCCAAAACCCAAACAGCCAGCCAGTTGACAAACAGACTGACGAACAGACAGACAGACAGACAGACCAAGCAACTAAGCACCAACCAATCAACCAACCAACCAACCAACCGCAACCAACTATTCTTCGTTGCAGGGAAACCACATTGATATTTTGAGACAGTGCGTAAAGCTAGACAGCGTTGTGCATAATATTGCCCTTCTTTTTACAGTATGATATTCAATAACAGCAGTGTTTAAGATTTTTCTTCAGAAAGGAACCAAACATAAACCCATAAAAAGAATCAATCTGAGGGAGGATTTAGACGCACGCATCATTAATAACAGCATCTCTGACATCTTGTCACCTTTCTCTTTCTTCTGTCTCCCCCGAGGGCTTGCAAACACAAATCCTTTCCTTTTTGTGGGCGTGTGGGCGTGTGGGCATCTGGGTTAAGATGAAGTTGTTGGTTCTAATGCATCTCTTGATCTGGATGAATTGCCCCAATGACATGTTTGATCCTCTGTTTGATGCCCATTCTGGGGACCCGCAATCTTTCAGATGTCCCACAACGTTGTAGCTTAGAGAACATTAGTCCTGTTTATTCCACATTTTTTTTT
>JAWQUT010000074.1:475244-494556 GCA_033807755.1 Ellobium chinense
GTGTGTGTGTGTGTGTGTGTGTGTGTGTGTGTGTGTGTGTGTGTGTGTGTGTGTGTGTGTGTGTGTGTGTGTGTATGTGTGTGTGTGTGTGTTTCACTAATCTCGTTTTTTTTCAGCCACGTGAAGTTTAAAACCGTCCTCTTGACCTATCGAACAGCCACCCAAAATTCTCGCAGTTTTAATCGACATGCAGACGAAATCATGGGGAACCGACAGAATGACTAACAGAACGATCAGGTAGTTACATATTATACAGTCAGCCAGCCAGTCAGCCAGTCGGTCAGCCAGCCAGCCAGCCAGCTGGCCAGCCTTCCATCCAATCGGCTAAACGACCAACCAACCAAGAAATCAAGCAAACAAGCAACCAACCTTCCAACCAACCAACCAACCAACCAACCAATCAACCAACCATCCTACCAACCAACCAACCAACCAACCAACCAACCAACCAACCAACCAACCAACCAACGTAAGGTTTTAGACGTTTATTATTTCCTGTAACAACGACCACAAACACGGCTCCACACACTACGTCATTGGCCACAACTGGATGACGGGGGCTTGCTTAGGCACCTGTGGAAATCAATCGATCAAGGAATCAGTCATCTAATCATTCAGTCGAAATCAACAACAATTTAAAAAGAGAAACAAAACAACTCTGATTTATTCGAGCCACGTGCCAAAACAAATGAAAATGCATGTGAACATGATAGTCAGTCAATCAATTGGTTGTTTAAGTTCTTTAATTTATCACAAAGGACAGTTGTTAATAGTAATTAAGGTGTTGTCTCATCATAATGTTAAAGGGATGGCCTTTATATAAAGTAGCATTGATCAAGCCCAGCTTCCTGCTTTTCAAATCAGGGCTGTAAATTAGACGTCTTAATAGTAATAGAGAAATTCTGACAGCTTGTTCCATTTACAAATCCTGGAGCATTCGTATTTCATCTGAGTTTATGGAGCGACCATTTTCAGTCCAAATTAACGAAATGAAGTGCTTTCACACCTGGCCCCAACTTACAAAATGTGGTGCATTCATACTCAACCGTAATTTGCAACATGTGAGGACCCTTACTTGGTCACAATTTACAAAATATGGTGTACCCATTCCAAGCTCGAATTTACAAAATATGATGTACTCATACCAAGCTCAAATTTACAAAATGTGGTGTACCCATTCTTAATTCAATATTTACAAAATTGGACCCCAACTTACAAACTGTTATGTACCTAAACTTAACCCCCGTTTCCAAAAGTTGCGACCCCACAACTGGTTCCAGTTTATAAAAGTTAGAGCATGACTCATACTTGATACCAGTTAAAAGACTGTAGTGACCCTACTTGATTTCTATTTACAAACCTTGGTGAATGAATACTCGACCTTGCTTTACAAAAATGTTGTGCTACTATATCTTACCCCACTTTACAAACTACGACGCAACGATACTCAACACTAATACACTAATATGGCTGCATTCACATCCCATCCCAACTAACAAGCTAAGACACCAATACATGGGTCCAATTTACAAACTGTGGTGCACCCATACTGAGCCCCAGTTTACAAACTGTGAACCCCTATATACAGCGCCTTATTTTATTGTACAAACTAAGGTATACCCATACTGAGCCCCAATTTACAAACAAGGTACACCTATACCGAGACCTAACTAAAAAAAATAGTGTGGCCCCAGTTGAGCCCCAACTTACAAACTCGGGTAATCTTGTTGTAGAGGCCTGCGATGTCGTATGTGCTCAGAGCCTCGAGGAAGGTGGGGTCGTCCTTTGTATAACACGCCCTCAGCACGCGCGTGACACATTCCAGAGCCGCTGAGGCCTCGCTGGGGATAAAGAATAAAACGTATCATTTCAATGATGCTATGAGATTTCAGCATTTTGATTAAAAGGTGGAGGCAAAGTAAATAAAGAAACAAACTAACAGCAACAACAGTGTATAAAAATGGAACCCACTATTGGCCACTCAATCCTAACCTTGGCACCTCTCGAGAAAATCACAGAATCAGAAAACTGGTAGTTTCTGTCAAAACTCAATCGAGGTCAAGTGTTAGTATTTGTTGGAATGTGCAGATTTTGACCAGGATAGAGAAAAAAATTATTTAAGAGACTGGGTATGCTAAACTCTGAGAAACTAGAGGAGTACAAGAATGTTGTGGAACAAAAGAGACTACGTTATTTCATTAAGGCGTTCTACTTAAAAACCTTGTTAGGATTTTAGTTGTAATGTACTAATTTGTACTTAAAATGCTCAATAAATTTGTTAAATTTGTTAAACTTGATTATAGCCAGTGAACATAGACCATTATACAAGTGCAAAGAGGTAAGTGGTATTATTTTACGCATTGGCGTTGCAATGTGCATATCTGATCCAGATATACATGTTAACTGTTATTAATAATATATTTTTTTTAATTTCCATTCTAGCAACGCGAGTATATAAAAGGAAAACTTGGTTAATGAAATTCTGCCGACCATTCTGGGTCTTGATTATTCTGCAAATCACGCGTATCTAAAAACGGATTGACGAGAATTTGTCACCCCCATTTGCGATATTATTAAGATCTCAAAACACGCACACAAAAATAGGGCTATTTTCACTGCTTTATCATGTGGGCAATGTATTCAAACCGATACTCAAATGTTTCTGGCATTAACAGATATTCTGGGGCTTGTTTAATGCACGCGCATCTTTGAGAGCGGTCACGGTTTTACACTGTTGAACACGCGAGAAGGTTAATGAGGAAAAAAAATCTGCCAGTAATCTATAACGTGTAAATCAACGTGATATTACCCGTTTTCGTGGTGTGGCGGTTAGCATTAAAAATGAACGGCTTCCATCACAGCTGAGAGGATTAGAGTTCGACATCACATAAAAGTAATAAAATGTGCAGCACCTTTTTTTTTCTATTTTTTTTCTTCTTGACGAATTAGATTCTCATACTGTTCTATGAAAACTCTGGTGACGAGGTCTGCAGATCTCGCTCACGTTAGGAAAAAGATATTCTATTAGATTCTCCAGTGCTAGCAGTGGAATAGGTCGTGCGGCAGGCAGTCGTTTCGGTCTTTTACTTCCTGTCACTTGATGAGTTTCTCATGGACGGCCCTGGCTCGCGAATCTGCTATCTTTATTTAGAGGTGTGTCAGGGACGGGTTAAAATACCAAATATGAATCACCCACTACTCGTTTATCGAAGTTTAGTTTGCAAGTCCCGTGAACTCCAATAATATTAAGAAGAACAATAATGCGGTTTATAAGTCTCGTATCCAGGAAAATATCTGCTGACGCGACTTCACACTATTATTACCTCGGCAGGCTTGATCACTCTAGGAATTTCTCAACTCCCTAGGGAGTATACAGTGCCGCTGCCATTTATAGGCGTTGTCCAATTCCATTCTGACAATATTGTCTACTGCCTATACCATTTTACAGATGGGTCGAGTGAGGAAAATGTGAATGAAATGCTTTCCCAAAGCACATACAACACGATCGTGGTCGGGAATCGAACCCACGACCTTAAGATCTCGATTCCAACGCCGCAACCATTCAGCCACGCTGCCCCAATGACTCGAGCCCAGACCTTCTGTATATTCCCATTTGGCCACAGGAACAGAAACAAAACTGATTTCTCCCGGTGTGTGATCTGTCTCAATATCAAATGGTATCCTGATATCATAACCCTTACCAACAGTTATGATTCTCTTTGCTTTAATGTACTAACTAGTTCTTTAAGCTGCTCAATGTTTTTGGTAAACTTGATTATAGCTAATGAACATAGAACACTCTATTCAAGCACACAGAGGTACTGATGTATCTCTTTTTCATATTTATTATTTTTTGTTGTGTGTATGTTAATGCTTTACGCGTTGGTGTTGCAATGTGCATCTTAAACTGCTCAATACATTTGTAGAACTTGTTAAACTTGATCATAACCAATGAACATAAAATGTTATTTTCTACAAGTAGGCTACACAGAGGTACAGATGTATCTATTTTTTATTTCTTTGTGGTAACATTTTATGCGATGGTGTTGCAATGTGATCTAGATATCCACATTAAATATGTATATATATTTTTTTAAATTTCCAGTCTAGTAACGCGAATATATAAAATGGAAAACTTGGTCAGTGTGAGTGTACAAAGTACACAAAATTCTCACAAACTGCCGCATAGAATTACCAACAAATTTCGAGCACTCACGATGTGATGAAACTTGATGACAATTGGATCTCCCTGTCGCTAGCTTTGGATGTATAATTAATTATATTTAAAGCTATTTTTAGTATGAGATCTTCTTCCATGACGGAAGCACGACTTTCACCGGAAGATACGATGCAGAAAACATGGTGGGCAACTCACCATCATAATTTATGTGCACTGGAATTTCTATACTAAGTTGCACACCAAAGTGCTGAATGGTGCATTTTGCTTCATTACAAGCAATGATCTTTGAACACTTAAGTGTTATTTGCCATAGTACCAGGTGTGTGGCATCAAATTTCACCCATGTCTCTTAGATACATCTATACGTGGTTATACATGGGCTTTTCTGGATTTT
Organism: Ellobium chinense; assembly: GCA_033807755.1. Classification (NCBI taxonomy): domain Eukaryota; kingdom Metazoa; phylum Mollusca; class Gastropoda; order Ellobiida; family Ellobiidae; genus Ellobium; species Ellobium chinense. The sequence continues at coordinate 479,819 of JAWQUT010000074.1, forward strand.
CTGTGATGCGGATAACTAGAATAAAGTGGACACCTTTGTTTGTCACTTTGTGCAGCTACGTGTCCCTTTTGATTTGGATATTGGGTCAGTATATACAATGGAAACTGATGACACACTCATCCTTTGGACCAAGCTAATGAGGGTGTGTATTATCAGGAATTTTATGTTACAAGGATGCTTCTTATGAAAAGTAAAGCCGTTCAGACTGTTGAATGGGATGTACCGGGAAAGGGATTGTGATAAGTCATGGTTATGGTAAAAGAGTTCCACTGTATCTTGATCCAAATCAAACCTGTAGCTTCTCTTTACACAATTCAGCTGCCGTTTCTCACTCTCTACCGATGCCTTTATGTAGACAACTCTGTGATGCCGGATTTGAAGCAGCGTGAAGGATTGATTGCGGCGTTGGACTCCAGATCTTAGGGTCGTGGGTTCGATTCCGGACCACGGTCATGTTGTAGGTGCCTTGAGAAGGCATTTAATTCACATTTTCCCCAGTCCACCCGTCCATATATTGGACAGTGAAAAACATTGTCAGAAACCTAGTGATCAACGCCAGTATATGGCAGCGGCACTGTATACTCCCCAGGGAGATGAGAAAGTTATAGAGTGACCTGGCCTGCTGAGTAATAGTGTGAAGTCGCGTGAGCGGGCATCAGCCTGGATACGAGACTTTTAAACCTTGTTATTAGTATTACTATTATTAAGGGTAAACTGGGAATTTTTACAATGTCGTTCTGTCGGATTCCGGGTAAAAAAAAAACGTGATGGAGTGTGCACACACATGAGTTTCTTGGGNACCGGAAGATACGATGCAGAAAACATGGTGGGCAACTCACCATCATAATTTATGTGTACTGGAATTTCTGTACTCAGTTGCAAACCAAAGTGCTGAATGGTGCATTTTGCTCTATTATAAGCAATTATCTTTGAACACCTAACTGTTATTTGCCATAGTGCCAGTTGTGTGGCATCAAATTTCACCCATGTCTTAGATATCTCTATACATGTTTATACATAGGTTTTTCTGGATTTTCTGGGATGCGGATAACTGAAATAAAGTGGACATCTTTGCTTGTCACTTTGTGCAGCTACAAGTCACTTTTAGTTTGAATATTGGGTCAGCATATACAGTGGAAACTGATAAAACACCCTTCCTTCGGAGCAAGCTAATGAGGCTGTGTGTTATCAGAAAGATAACGTTACAAGGATGCTTCTTATGAGAAGTAAAGTCGCTCACACTGTTGAATGGGGTGTACTAGGAAAAGGATTGTGATAAGCAATGGTTATGGTAAAAGAGTTCCACTGTATCTAGATCCAAATCAAACCCGTAGCTTCTCTTAACACAATTCAACTGTCTTTTCTCACTCTCTGCCGATGCCTTTATGTAGACAACTGATGATGGATTTGAAGCAGCGTGGCGGAATGTTCGCGGCGTTGGATTCAAGATCTTAGGGTCGTGGGTTCGATTCCTGACCCCGGTCATGTTGTAGGTGCCTTGTTGACATAACAGTTCATAGACTTAAAGCCACACACGACAAAGCATACTTGAAACTTGTTAGACTTTTCTTATATTCATTTTCTACTTATTTTTTGACATCTCAGATAATTAAACCTTGTTTATCTAACCCAATTCAAGTTTGTATGAACTTATTAATATCCTTTCTGAAATGACACAGAAGAGACGGCCTGGGATTGGTGCTAAACTAAAATATTGAAGATTACATGCTCTGAACTGGAAATGTAATAACAACGGACGTGTCAGAAATAATATGATGCTTTCTACGTCTACATAAGAAAAGGTGTTAACATGACATTCTGATGAAAACAAGTACAAGGGAGATCACTCTTCAAAAGTCAGAGCGGACTGAGAAGTCGAGGGAAAAAAAAAAGAAAAAACAGAAACCAGAAAACAACGGATTACTGAGTTTAATCAAATTTTAATTCATTTTTTGTCAGATTTTGTCTGTGGCAGACACAAAATTGGTCCAGAAGAAAATAATGTCAGTCTCAAAACAGTATTTTGGTTTTGAAAATTAGGAGCGAAAATTAAAAAAAAAGAAACAGTGAAAATGTCAAACAGATGACAAGAAAGTAAGAGATAAAAAGAGAAGAGAGGAAGAAGAAAAGGGATGAAAAGGAAGAAGGAAGGAGAAATGAGGGAAGATGGGGCGATGGGGTGGAAAGTGGGCAAAGAACTGATTAGTGAAGTAATTAGGGAGGAACGATAGGAATTTTGCATGATATAGGTCCGCGCACAGCTGAGAACGCAGAGTGTGAATCTGCGAGTGAATCTGGTGAGTGAGATCTGAATCTGAGAGTGAATCTGGTGACTAGATCGTCACTTCGTATCCAGAACACAGGGAACTCTACTCTTCATTCATTCATTCATTCATTCATTCATTCATTCATTCATTCATTCATTCATTCATTCATTCATTCATTCATTCATTCATTCATTCAGTCATTCATTGTCCAACATAATAACATGCTGAGCATTATTTTCATTTCTATAATATTTTGTCGTTGTTATCTTTGTTGCTGTTGTTCTATTTTTTTTTAACCCTCCACCTTAATTAAACTTTCATGTAACTTTTGATTATATCATAAGTACAGAAAATCTCATCAGCTACAGTAACTGGTTTCCACAGAGTTCATAAATAGCCTCTGCTCTCCACAAAAACAAAATAGAAAAAAGGGAACAGAAGGACAGTGAGAAGACAGTAAAAGGGGGAAAGCAGGACGGGAGAAATAATTAGAAATGAAAGAAACACTCCTAAAATAAATAGTCTGCGAAAGACAAAAGGCGAAAGAAATAGACCTGAGAAAAGGGATAAGCCCATGTGGGCGGGAATGAACGAGGGACACTGACACCAGTCCTTCCTCCATATTTTTTTTGGTATCATTTGCTGCTATTTGTTTAATAAACAGACTGAGAGTCTCACATACCGTATACACCCACGCGCGCGCACACACACACACACACACACACACACACACACACACACACACACACGCCTCCCACCAACACACACACACAAAAAAAAAAACCCTCGTGGTTGTTTCAGCCCTTGAAAGCGTGCGGACGCCAACTCTTGATACCCCTGACAAAAGCAAATAATAAATGTATTGTCTGGTTATCTGTACTCGAATAGATTACTCACCCGTGATTATCACCGCTATCATTGGGTTTGTAATCGTTATAATCAGGTCACGATTATCCACAAGGACTCCGCCCACCCACTGTTTGCTTCACAACACCCCGGGAGTCATGTGTTTGTTTGTCCAACGGTTCTACCCACTCATTTTCCCCCATGCCAACTCGTAGATATCACAGAATCTGTTTGTTCGTCCGTCTGTCTGTCTGTCTGTCTATCTGTCGGTCTATCAATTTGTAATTTTGCATTTGTTACTACCCATGCTTCTATAAAAGTGCTTTGTTGTCTGTGTGTGTGTGTGTGTGTGTGTGTGCGTGTGTGTGTGTGTGTGTGTGTGTGTGTGTCTGTCTGTCTGTCTATCTGTCTGTCTGTCTGTCTGTCTGTCTGTCTGTCTGTCTGTCTGTGTGGGCTGAAACACCGACCTCCAATGTTTTGACGCAAGAACCACAAGAAAATGCTATGAAAGGACCGAAATATTAGCCTATTTGTTATAGTAACATAATTAAAGATATGCATTCACAAAAAAGTACAAGTGGCCATCTCACAACACAAGTCTTTTTGGGACACCCTGCAATGCCATTTGCTGTCTGCTTTCGAAACCACACTACAAAATTAGAGTGGGCTATAAAAAGATGTCCATCGTGAGGTTCTGCACCCGCTATTAATATAGTTTTGCACACCGGAAATGCTTCCCACTTCACACATCCACACGACAAAGAAATCGCGTCCGTTTTGGTTTGTATGAAGCCGTGTTCCTGAAACATCAAATACGCTGTTCTGCGCTATCACATCAGGATATTGCATTAATTTTGTTGTTGTTGTTGTTGTTGTTTAAATAAAGTTCTAAAGATCTTCTATACCGAACGTTTTCGTACACACACATTTCCACGGACCAATACGCCCTATATTTGAAAAGAATGGGATGGTGGAGATCCATTTTTATATCTCCCACCGACCCCTGAACGAAATTGTAAGAATATAGACAAAAAAAAACTGGGAATAGGGGGTTAAACATAACCTCAGATCCGCCACTGACTGACCCTCGGCTCCCTAACAAAGTCATGACTGTGTCGACAAAGACTTGGAAGGGGAGGGGCGTGAGAGACCCTCTTTATATCCGCCACCGACGCCTACACGTAGACATGACAGTGTCCACTAAAAATAGGTGATGCNTGAAAGGGGAAGGGGGAAGTGGGCATATATTATCCTATATCAGCTATCGGCTCCCTAACAAAGTCATGACTGTGTCGACAAAGACTTGGAAGGGGAGGGGTGTAAGAGACCCTCTTTATATCCGCCATCGGCGCCTGCACGTAGACATGACAGTGTCCACTAAAAATGGGTGATGCAGTGGAGGAGAGGGGGATGGGGACGGTATACAAATCTTTCTGATATCCGCCATTAATCCCCTACATAATGTCACGATAGCAGCGACAAAGGAGTATGGGAGAGGGTGGCATCCTCAATCCCTCCTTATATCCGCCGCCCATGTCTGAACACATGACAATGTCGAAAAAAAAGTATTACCCAATTTCCAACCGTAATCTGTTCGCGGTTTTTCTCTTGGTTGGAAACAAAATCGAAACGAGATTAAGTTCATATTAGAAATATAATGAGCTAAGTCTGGCTAAAAGTTGTATAAGGTTAGACCACTGTGTCATCCGTGTCGATGGGCTCATTATGATATGGCAAAAGTGTCAGATCAAATTTGTTTGGAAACAAAGTTAATTTAGTTTTTCTTCGTTCGATCTCTTCCACTCACCGCCTTTGTTTTGTCAAGGCTGTTATGTGTCTATGTTTTCGCCATTTCGTCGCTTTGAGATATTATAGTCGTAAAGTCATATTAGGACTTACGAAAGAATGATTTCCTGGAGATGATTTGATCCTTTAAACAACAGCGGTTATTCAACCATTCATTAAATACTCAATCATCTGTCAGTTATTTATTCACTGACATATTTAGGCTTACATATAGTGTAACTGATTGACCATGCTTTGACTGACCGGCTGACAAGTTGATAAATCATTGACTGACTTAGGCGGATATCACTGACTGACTGACTGACTGACTGACTCTCACTCACTCACTCACTCACTCACTCACTCACTCACTCACTCACTCACTCGCTCCTTCACGTAAGCTTTTACTCCTAACCTGACCCAAAATCAATCAAATCATCACTTGATTATGTTACTGATTTCGTCTGTATGAGTGTGTGTGTGTGTGTGTGTGTGTGTGTGTGTGTGTGTCCGTTTGTCTGTCTGTCTGCTTGCCTGTCTGTCTGTCGTTTAGCCAGTTAATCGATGGGTCGGTCGATCGATCGGTTGTTCCCTAAAGATAACTTTAAATATTCATAACTTTCGTAATGATTGTTTCTCAAACACGCCATATGATATCGCAGGCTCCAAACGCCATTCCTAATCTCAACGACAGCCTGCGGCATGATGAGGTTTTGACTAATTTATGAAGAATATTCACGCTGAACCAGCTTCTGGGGAAAAATAAGGATATCTGCCCCCATCTCGCCGTAAGATAGAACAGATATGGTGAAAAGGGACATCGTGATTTCAAGACCTAATGGAAAAAAACAAACAACATAGCACAAGCTTCAATATATGGCGAAAAGGTTGAATTAAGATGCCCGCTATTTGCATGGACATCTCTCTTTCAAAAGACACTGACGAGGCATTAAAGAATTGCTGTGGAGCAACCGAACTACTATAGACTAAAAACTAACGTCGAAACGGCTTAGACGGCACATATTCCATAAAAGGAACAATGTTTTTTTATTAACTACCGATTCCATAGGATCTCTAGTTCTACATGAATTGTGTATGAAAAAAAGCAAGAAGAATAACCATAAAATGGAGCTATCAATTACCGTAAATATAGTAATAGACTATAAAGGGAATCAATATTAACGCAGTAAATGTAAAAATGTACTATTACCCGTACAAGATGTTCTACTTTTCAAACGTACCCCCCAACAAAGGATAAACCAGAACATAAATAGTAATGTTCATTAAAAATTCATTATTCGACCTCAAGCAAAACCATTAACATGAAACTGGTTCATAGTCAGAATAATCATTCTTGAGCTTTGTGGACACGTATGGAGAATTTAATACATGAAGTCATGAAGACTGTAAATACAAGAGTCTAGAATTAACGACTGTGTTTTCGCTTATGGGCAACCTTTTTTGGGGCAGCAAACAATATTATTTTCTTGCTCGGTGCATTACTTACTTGCATCTCAACATAAGTGGCAAAATTTAACTTTTTTTCTTGTTAATTGCATAAAACTAAGAAGCAAATGGGTCCGTTTAACCTCACATTCCTCTTGTTCGCCCCATTTTGCCGTGTTAGTCTCGAGACTTTTTTTTTTTTAACAAAGACAAATTAAGAGCTTTTTTTTTTGTCCCTTTTCTTTTGAGGGCTCAATGACCCATTTTTCCACTTTAAAATATCTCTGGGGATAACCTGATATTGCTCTGACCCACAAGCGGTCTTGGATTATTGTCCTTGGTGATGGTCACATGTGAGGTCCCGCCATTTACCGAGTCATATTTACCAAAGTCGTTCACCGCCACTGTTGCTAAATAATGAACGAGCTTTTATGAGGAGCGTTCAAGTTTCACGCCATAACCACAGACAACTCGTAGAAACCGGTTAAGTTCCGGTGTGTTTCAGTCCGGTTATTTCTGTCTTTCTCTGTGAGACCACGACAGAATTTGCCATCTCTATGCCAGAAATACAGGAACGGATTTTGCTGCTTGCTTTTCCGTCTTTAGTTTATATAAGAACGTAAATAATTTTGAGGGAAGGGGTGGAAGATAATTACTTCCACCAAGTATCTTTACAAGAAGAGCCCACTACACCGCCCTTAATACCACCTTAATCCCACTAATAGAGAGATGACTCCCCAAAAATCTATATGAATTCTTCTGAAAATCGTTTTTATTGTCAATGATTGTACAGGAAACGGAAGTAGGAATTTTAGTTTATCGACCATATTTGGCTGTAAAAATTCAGTACTACACGCCAAAGGAAACGAAATAAACATACTATAAAACAAAAAGTCGTTCAAAATCGGGGCGGATTCGGGCTCACCCGCAAAGAACATATCAACGTGCATTCAAAAACATCAACAAGGAATGAGTAAATTGTATCTAAGAACTACACAAAACAATAAGGTTGTTTGTTTGATCCTTGCGGTGTCCCGAAAGGGACCGCCCTTGGTGTCTGTGGGCTGTCCTCAGCAAAGGAGGTATCAGCAGTACGTTTTGGTTGGTGCCCGCCAGTCACAATGAAGAAGGGTGCGCATTTACTAGAGGTTGGTTAGAAATGTGAAGCCTTTTACCACAACAGGAAGAGAAACTCGGCGACATGGCGACAACCATGTACGGTTTCAAATTTGTGAGTTGAATGTTTTGTCAATGGCGTAATTTCAGGGGGAGAATGTGGCAAAAATCAACGGTGGTATGTATTCTAATGAATTAGACAAAATCGTAAGTAAAACAAACACCACTAGAAAGTCGTTGCACTATTTTCTTGCATTTCCGCGTTAGTCGCAGCCATCTTGGCTTAACTAGAGACTGAAAGATTTTTTGCTAAGGACGGCACCCAACACGATTCCGCAGGGACCAAATAAACGCACTCTAAAGGAAGAGAAGAAGATTACGCAGTGATACGTCACGCGTCCAAAACCTACTAACCCCGTACGCAAGACACCGACTCCATTCAAATTAATGATCTATCTATTACGGTGTTCACTGCGATTGTTTACACCGCTCTTCTTCTGAAGTAGTGCGAAGTGATAACTCGAGACGCGGAGTCCCGTTTCCTCTCTTGTGGTTTCAGGTAGCTCTTTGATAAAATTCTTCGTCCGTTGAAAAAGTAGTACAATACCGTATATCATATGACTTAATCAGTACTGTTTACATTGGCGCATTTCAAAAATAGCTTAATCAAACATCTTAAGTTACTGCCCTATGCCAGTTTGATCACGTACGTCCAAAGCTACAATCACGGTTTGACTCATCTAGATATATTGGATTCATATATAGAACTATTCTGGCACTTCAGTGAGAAAGAACGGAAATTCGAGATTAGGAATCTTGATGATGCTATTTTTTTTCTTTGATACAGCCACCATTTCAGTCACGTCAGGCCATTAAAGGCAATTAAGCTCCTTGCTATTCTAGATGTTCCATTACCTCTAGGAATGAACCTAAATCTGCTTGATTCCTTGTAATGCTATACAGTTTCTCTTATCTCATTATAAGCTTGCCATAAGTATCAGCATTATTGCATTACTTCTATCGCCATCGCCTTCATCAACTTTGTCACAAACATCTTCATGGTTATCTTTGTCTTCGTTGTCATCATTCTCTTCTTTTTGTTCCTTATCGCAATAAATTCTTCTCTATTCTTAGCATGCCCGACTGTCTGCCGCTGCAGCTGTTATATTGACTTTAAGGTATATGTCGATGTATATGCTCACAGCAAGGTAATGCAAGATACCTTGAAGTTTTAGCAGAAGGGGAAAAAACGTGCTTTGAACACCAATAAAAGTTATTAATTTATCAACCGATTTTCTTTCCGGAGAGGCCAGATATCAGGAACTCGGTATATACTAATGACGTACAATTAGAAAAGACCTGCGCCTGTTATACCATGGCATCAGGCCCAAAGGCTCAAGCTCGTGTAGTCGCTGGAGTGGAGAAGTAAAGTATCAACCGATTTTCACCAAACAAACACAAACTGAGACAAAACTTTCTTTGTTTTCGACTTTGATATCATTTGTAATCGTTTCATCTTGTGATGTATACTTTGAGCGAGAATTAGAATGGGTTATACACAGAGGTGAGTGAGGCAACATGGTGTGACTGTTGGTTGGGAAAAGTGAAAGTGGCAAGAATGGTTGGAAGAGAGATATCATCAGTTATTTTTTATTTTATTTTAATGACGCTTCTGACAAAATGGGGCACACTCTAGCTCCACCAAAATCAAACCGATGCTTCTTCCTATACCTGATAAGAGATGGGGAATTCCAAATTTACAACAGTAACGTAATAGCTTCTCTTATCTATATTTGCAAATATCTCACTGCACGCCGTAAATATGACAAATTTCTTGCTCACTCTAGTTTCCATCATGTGCACATATTTTTTGTTCCTATTTTTTTCTTGGGGTGGGGTGGGGGGTTGGCCCCTTTATGTCATTGCCCACTGACCATGCTATCACGCATACACGTTTAAGGTTGCAGCCTCCTAATGGGATAAAAATAAGGTTTGATCATATGCCCTAGGAAGACAGTCCTTTGGACAGATTATGGATAATGGGTTCTAGATTTTGTGAACCTGCCTGCGAATCATTTTGCAATCTCTCCTGATTTTGCAAACTAAACCTGAAGTTTGGGCCATTTGCTCCGGTTTCGGCGTGGCTTGCTGTGCGGACCACTTGTCTTTAAGGACACTGATCAGCTTGTTTAAATACATTTCGATGTCTCGGTTCGTAGCTCGAAAACGAAATGAAAGATCTATAGTTTAAACATCACTTTAAATAAACTCATTGAATTCTATAAACTATTAAAGAAGACCTAGCGATTGTGGAATGTCTCGTAAGAGACAGTAGAGCAAACACTTTATTGGTTCAAAAAGGTAAATTGGTTTAGGCTTTTGTAACCTTTACCTTTGCGAGTATCATGTGGCGGGTGCCTGAAACCGGTGACTAGGATCCAATGTTTGAAGTTAGACATTATATAAGAACTGACTGCATTATTATCTATTTCGCAATGTGATAATGGGTCTAATGACGACTTACAACATTCTGACAGAGAGATGTTGCAATGCCAGTCCAGCATCGTCATTATCTTCACTTCGTCACCAACGACAGTAACAACAACCAAATCTATCCTGTCAATGTTTCATGAAATTAGAGACACCGAGTTAATTTTTCCCCTTCCATCACATGTTTTCACCTGCGTGGTAAAACTACAATACAAGTGGACTTCGCGATCTTGAATTTCGTGTACTCGAAGTACCTCGTGTTCACTGTTTTTTTTTTTTACTAAACCACATTTTACTAACACACACACACACACACACACACACACACACACACACACACACACACACACACACACACACACNACACACACACACACACACACACACACACACACACACACACGAATATACTGGCTGTTCCCAGGACGTCTATTCTGTGATGGCTTGTTAAATCCTTGTGATGCTACTTAAGAACCATTTCTCATCTTTAATCCATTATGCTGAGTGCGACGGTAGAATAAAGTTGCATGCCAACGCCAACTGTATGAGGAGACGGTCGAATTTTGCAGCTCGGCTCTGTTGATCGACCGGCAGACAACATTTGACATGGTCGTTTTCCGTAACAGTTGTCACGCAGCCAGTGGGAGGCTGGACCCGAGACGCCCCGTGATACTAGAGTTGACTGTAGCATAATATATTTACAAGCATTCCCTATTTACTTTATACATATAATTCGCAGTTGAAGTTTCATGGTAGTTGATAGGGCACGTTCCGTGGAACAGCTCTGCACAGATTTGATTTGAAACCGTGACTTCGAAACTTGTGGAGAAATTAAGTTACTTCTTTAAATTTCACACAATTTGCCGTTGCATTCGAAATAAACAAGTCAACCTGAGTCCTGATTGTTTACTTGGATTCATGTTACTAATCGTCCGTGAAATTAGCGCCTCCCAGGGATATTCAGCAGTAAACTCTGACGTAAAAGGCGTGTGCCAGCCAATGAAAACAACTGTTTCAAATCACAGACCTCAGTCTGGATCTTTAATGTATTGCATAATTGGATTGGCTCGCGTAAACTGTGTGCCTGATAAACCCGGATGTAATATCTTGTATCAGCCAACGACAACAGATGTTTCAAATTACAAACATTGACCAAATTTAGCGGTATTACATTCTGAAATTGACTACCTCATTGAAGCTGTGTCTATACGTTCTGGTTCTTCCATGCCTAGGTGTCATGACTTGATAGTTTTACACCATGGCTTTAACGACCAAACACCGTGACAAAGACTTCAAAGACCATCTCCTGCTCTGTTTCTACCTGTGTGTAAGTTTATGTATATTTATGTGTATGAGGGGACGAATGTTTGGGGGAGCGGGGAAGGTGTGAAGATGTACATGAGAATAGGAAAGAGGCTTCCAATGTCCTGGAATAACGAATAATAACAGTATGTCCTTTCAGTACGTGTAGAGGTGTGTACGTGTGCATGCAGAGTAGTAATTACGTTGAGTATTAACAAAACTCATTCTTTGAATGGGCTTGCTATGCCGAAACAGCGACTACTGATGATAAACAATGCGGTAACTGACGTAAGTACCATCCCTGAACTTGTCGTATGATTTCATATAACTGTGTCTGGCTTATATCCAGGAAGTCAGCGTTATTCTTCAGGTCGGCCACCGAAGCTTATAGCTATATCTCAAAGGGGGTCTTTGCTGGCAGGGATCTTTGCTCCGCCGCTATTCAAATCAGGACGCTCTTGTAGGATGTGATAGAGGATAACATAATGACGTCATAGATAACTGACAGCTTTCGCATTACCGACGGGATCCTTTACCATCATATGAATTACATTAACTCTGGGATCTTTTACCATCATATGAATTACATTAACTCTGGGATCCTTTACCATCATATGAATTACATTAACCCTGAACGCTCCACTCAGCACCAATGCACCAGTGTAATTCTTACGATGGTAATGAATCCCACTGTTAACGCCCAAGCTCTCTATCAACAAAATCTCGTATCTAAGCCAGGCCAAGCCTAGTCATGCAATTTCACCTTTTGTTATCCCTCTCGGGTCATATCCCTCAATAATTATCAGCTCTTCGGGGAGTATACAATGCCGTTAAAAGTTTGCTGGCGTCGAACAACAGTATGTGGATGGAAGGTGTAACTTGTTAGAGGACACCCATGTAAAGGCCTGAGAGCGTGGTATTCGTTTTGCAGACAGGTGAATCGGAGAAAATGTGAATGAAATACCTACACGAATAATTCAGACAGAAAACTTTTATTCGGAGAACTAGGCAACAGAAGATATTCAGAGGAAGATAGCCCCGTCTAACAAGTGTTTCGGCTCTTTGACTTCTTGACTTCCAGACACTCTGAAGGGGCTGGGCCACAAATGGGTCATGACTCCAAAATGTCGCCTGGGAAGGACCCGCAACCTTCAGTTTCTTAATTCCTTGCTTCACGTCCTTTCTGCCACGGTGAAGCCACATTCTAAGTTCCATTTTAGGTACATTTAAACTTCCAGTGCATGACCACGGCGGTCATGAGATTCACGACCTTTTCATCATGGGGCCAACGTCTTATCCATCCAGTCACGCTATGTCTATTAATGTGGTGATGTAAATTATTATAATTGTTGCTATGTAGCTTTGTTAATAACGGCTTAGTGAATCCAGAGCTGATCATTTCCTTTCCTGAGATGGATTCGTGGCATGATATCCTAAACATTTTACAGCTGATCGGCATCAATTCTGGATACGCTTATTAAAGCAATTTATTTGAGAATAGTGATAAAACGTCCGTAGACATTCAGTAGAATTAATCTACTTTAATTCTCAAAGTTTCGTAACTTACTTGCCGTGGCATCCTACAGAGAATTAGATCTCAGAAGTGTACTTATTTTTATGTTTAAACACATGATTATTAAAGGGGCATAGGTTGGTTCACAGCATAAAAAAAAATACCCTATTTTTTCCAGAACTTTCAACTGCATATATCTTCCTTCCGCCTGCCCGTTTATGAGAAAACATCGTAGGGATGTCGGGCATTTTCACCCTCTGAATGGCCCAATTATGATGTTTCCAGCAACAACCAACAAACTCTCGACCTGGAACATTGAAAAGTGAACGCACACAAGTGTACTCACCCACAAAATCCAACTTCTGTTGCCAGTTTCTGTACTTTCGACATGCACACGCCGACAGCATTCTTAGGGCACTGGACTTCGAACAGGTTAAAGCTGTGGGCACTGGCTGTGGATGGATGGATGGATGGATGGATGGATGGATGGATGGATGGATGGATGGATGGATTTGTTGAAATGATAATGATGCCTTTTAAGAAATTATTGATGGTAAAACTGATGTCATTGATGAAGGACGGTAAAGATGGTGCCAAAGATGATGTCATGATGACGATAAAGGTGTTGGTAAAGATGGTATGAAAGGAGGTACAGCTTTTGGTAAAGACGACAGTAAGAGTGGTAGTATATATGATGGTAAAATTTGATGTCATTGAAAACGGTATAAACGATGGTAAAGATGATACTGAAATGTTTGATGATGACGGGTTGGTGTAGATATTTCTGGAAGTAAACGAATGGTGCGATTACAAAGAATCAACTGTGCATAATAAAACATGAAAATAATATTCTTTAAGAACAGTATCAATTCCACCAATAAATGTGTCCACTCTGATTTGTCACTCCGAGAAGAACAAATCAAATAAAAAGCTTAAAAGCGACACTCGACTCTATTCCTAACGTCTCAACCCAATTTCCCCCCCCCCCNNNNAGCCCACAAAACCCAATATACTCATTATCCCCATGCATTATCACCGCATGGATGTCCTCCACAACAATAGACAGCCATAATCTCTGAAGTGTTTCTGCGAACTCCTTTTTCCCTCCCACCACTAGATGTCACTCTGCACAAATCTATCCGAAATAAATAATTGTCTAATTCCTGAGCTGTAACATGAAACAGTTTATAGGTAGCATTTATTTGACGCATTTTTTGTTTGTTTGTTTCTCTGTTTTCTGTTTTTAAATGCCAGGAGTAAAAGTAAAATGTTCTCATAGTCTGAAATTACTTAAACTTCTATTTAAATTGAAAATGGGCCAACTCCTTAAAGTATTAACCTTATGAAGTGTAATATAACGCTATTGGAAATGCAATTCTTGGCTCTATATTTTCTTAGATTCAGTTGAATATAATTTTTAAATGAAAAACGATTTTCTGATTTTGAGGGTTTTTATGTTTTGTTTTGTTTTAGCTAAAATAAAAATGTGTTTATCTCGAACGTGTTAAGATGGAGACCTTATCACCCAGGCGGCAATTAAGTCAATGAAATCGGTCACTGTTGCAAACAGAATCAAAAATGCCAAATATAACTTGAGTAATCACATTTCATGTTATGACGCACTAACATGAAATCCCAGACAAATTCAGTTGAAGAAAAATGAAGGTCAGTTACCTTAAGTCAGTTGTCGGGCAAAAATGTCAGACTGTTATGACAAATGACAAATGACAAAACGAGGGGGTGGAAAGTTTCCGTTCGTTCTCATTTAAGTTTAACTAGGTTTAGTAACGCTCTGGAGAAATCTAGGTTTGTGCAGAACAGAAGATGAGCAAGTCTTCAGAAATCAAACTTTCATGTAGTAAAACCCTATGGGATTAAGTTGGAAGAATGAGGCTTGAATTAGGAGAGCTTAAAAAGTGACAAACAAAAGGAGAGAGAAAAGATTGTTCCACTCGCGCGCCTCTCCTCCAACC
>JAWQUT010000074.1:494591-527684 GCA_033807755.1 Ellobium chinense
CCCCAATTACCGAAAAAAACAAACCGTAGAGCTTAGCTGCATTGTCCACTTTAACTTCTAAGAAGCAACAATAAAGACACAATGACCAAAAAAGAATGTTTCTGTTGGATGAGAAAATTGGCTTAGTTGAATACACTTTTAAAGAAATATAGCTTTATATCATGCAATTTTTAATTTGTGATGATGGATATCACACATTGTTGTAAAACACAAGTTCTGTGTGTGTGATCATGTGTCATTAATAATATTATGATAGAATAGTCCAAACTCATATTGTGTCAAACAGGGCAGGGTGGGTCTCAGAGCTTTGATATCAGTTTTCTTCACTGCGCTTCTGTGGAATTGTCCTATGAAGTGGTGCTCACTGTAAGAAGGCCGAAGCTTTTTTGTCACATTATAATGTTCAAGACTGAGCAACAATAATAATAATAAAGATTAATCATGTAAATCCATGTTTCTACCACCTTGTAAAACAATCCTCTCCGCTTAATCGCAACTCCTCGAGAGCATGAAAAAAAGGTGCTCAAATAAAAGAACTTAAAATTACCGATTGACTTTTAAGATAGAAATGTACTTAAGATTACCTACTGATTTTTTAAAACATAAATATACTATTTTGCTATGTGGGAAATTTTCCATTAAGCGGAAGAAGCGAGTATCTGAACTGCGATTATCAGAATCGACTTATGCCAAAGTCAGGTCGAGTAGCTGTTTATTCTGGATCAAAAAGATCTCTCAGGTTAACGCTTCGTCGTTGCCTTAATAATAGATGAGTCTGATGCTTTTTCTTGAGAAACACATATTAAAATCCCCTCTGTAAGTATCTGCCTTAACGGGTCTTTGATACATGAGTGAAATCTCGTTGTGAAATAACGTTTTTCTAAGATCACCATCCACAATAGAAAAAAAATGCACTGTTCAGCACTCCGGTGCGCAATTATGCATGTAAAATGTACTGATTTGGAAAAAGGCAATGCGTACCACAGAAGTGCACTGTACTCTTCAAGGGGAGAGCAGTGGATTGCCTTAAATGGTATGTTGACAAACGCTGCTGGCGCAGTTAAACACTGACATTAGCAATGATTATTATGATGTCTATTCCATCTCATACAACAATGGGGGTGATTTTACTGAAATGAACTCCCTTGAACCATTAGTTGGCGCGCCATACGTGGAGAGGGTTGTTGTTGGTTTTTTTTTTCAAATTCATGCGTCTTTGTAACTTTAAAACTTAACAGCAAACCCGTTTCAGCATGTCATGAAACTCGACCTGAATCCCAGGGTCTCAGAGATACATTTACGTAGCCTTAATGTGCGAAAATTTCTCAAATCACGTCTGGCGACACAAAGGCAAATGAACTCCTTGAAATTAGCAGGTGGTAAGTGTGATAAATATAACGTTCAGTGTGCAGTGCGCAAACACGAATCAAACGGTGAATTTACAAAGGAGCTCGTAGGCTGCGTCAATCCCTATCGATAGGTACACTATGTGTATAGATTATGGCTGCATCGAAATACAGTCGACTCCGCTTAATCGCCCCTGCTAAGTCGCCTCTTCCGTTTAATCGCAACTTTCCCCAGGGAACCGAAGTTTTTCTTATGTAAAAGTTACTGGATAATCGCAACTCACTCCGGATAATCGCAACTCCTCAGCGGCCGTAAAAATCAAAGTTCAGCGGTAGAAGGTGTACAATTCATAACTGAATATTTACACTGACTGCTGAAACTGCGTGACTGAGGGTAGACCAATTGGCTGAGTGTCAGCTGCCACGCCGTGACAGGTGTGATAAGCCCCTCCTCTCCACCTTCCCCCTTCTCTTTGGCCTCGGCTATCCCCAATAATGCAACAGTAATGCTTCTGCGCCGAGCCCGGTAGGGCCCACTCTACCCCACCAACCCCTTTTGCAAGAAACGACCTACACTACCAGCTCCGCATAAGGCCAGCTCCACTTAATCACAACTTTTGTCCGTGATCCCGAGGTGTTGCGATTAAGTGGCGTCGACTGTAGTATGTAGTTTGAGCCAGAATCAGCTTAGCGAGAAAATGGGTCAGTAACGAGTCTTCAGTTCTTCAGTGATTTTACTGAAACGTTACCTTGACCTCTTCAGTTTGCCACTCTTTTTTTACAAAAGTAATTTGTCGCTCTTTCCGTCCTCAGTACCTTCCACCCTCCCTCGGGGAAGTTGTGGTAAGATTTTAAGCAGGATGATGGATGTCAGACATTAGTAATGTAATAATATATAAATAGTATAATATGGTATCATTATAGTTATATAATAATATAATGCACAAGTTCTGTGAGGAATTATTTTTAATTCATAACACCCATGATAAGATACAGACAGTCCAAACTCATAATATTGTGTCTAACGTGGTATGACATAAGCTTATTTGTTGATTTTAATTACTGACTTTTAAGAAGGATTCTACAAAGATGTAGATATAGATATAGATATAGATATAGATATAGATATAGATATAGATAAACTCCTGTCTAATATCAGTGGTATAATGTTGTCGTGTCAGCAATCCAACCTGATACTGTACTTTACACAGCTATGTAGCTTGGCGTATAGCCTGTCTTTTTGTTTCCTGTGACCGTATGCATAATCATGTACATTAATTAACGTACTGCGTTAACCGCAGTGAACACTACTAATGTTTTGTGAGTTTCCGTGGTTACCGCAGTGCGTTAACTAAAGTATGGATTATGCACACGGCCACTGGTTCTTAAAGGCCAGCCTGGGGTGTAAAGGAGATGAAAGGTATGATGGGATACGTCACTAATTTGAATTCAATTGATTCCAACCGCACATCTCTTATCGGAGCCCTGTTTCTTTTGCGAATTTCACGAGCAAAGGATTTCTGGCGAGGAAGTTTTGCAGATCGCTATTTTACTGTCTTCCCAACGCTATGACAGAAGAAATTGATATAAAACAAAAAAGGATGTCTAGCATTTGAAATATGATAACACAGCCATCTGTGTCGATGTAGTGTCCACCACCATTTGCAGGCAGGGATTACGTTCCGACGATAACGACCTGTGGCGCATCTTTAATGATAGTATATTAAGCTAGTAATAACAACATAATAATATATCAGTGTGGAAATCTGTATCGCTTGGCCTCCCTCAAGACACAGTAATGAGTCAATGACCTGCAATTATTCCTTCTCATACGTCAACGAAACTGGTAATATCAGCTTGTCAGTTACGGTAAACCTTCTAAAATTTAGATTAGTGTATTAGGTTTGGAAAATGGCGCACTGAAATTTGTTGGAAAAAAATTGGCTCAATCCGTGTAGATAGTTAGGCGCAATCTGTGGCTTTTCTGTTGTTGTTGTTGTTGTTGTTGTTGTTGTTGTTGTTGTTGTTGTTGTTGTTGTGGTTGTTGTTGTTGTTGTGGTTGTTGTGGTTGGTATTGTTGTTGTTGGTGTTGTTGTTGTTGTTGATGGTTTGCTGTTGTTGTTTTTTTTTTGCCTACATATATATCTATTGGCTCAGTCGGTATGCACCCCGATTGCAATTGGTTCTCGAGGTTACAAAGACATAATAGACAGAGAGACTTTTTAGACTAGTGTAGGCCTATTGTAGAGATGTGCGATGACTTTTTCCTCTATAAATGTAAGAAATAAAACTGGTCCATTGCATAACTCTGATTCGAATGCTTATGATCTGTGCAGCTTGAAGGTTATCCTTCATGAGCATGAGGAGATCTCAAAATTCTCCGATATTATGAGCAATCGTAGTGCGAGGCTTCTCGTGTCCAGCCTCCTGCTTTAAATAAACGTGTCGAAGGAGTTAGTTGCTCTTTGTGGCTTACATGATGTACTGCCATGCAAGCTTTGGTTGTTCTTTTAACATTATATTCCATTTATTGCATGGAGAGCTGAGTTGTTCGAGCCTGGGCTCTCGCATATAACAAGAATATTTTGTCACATGGGTTTGCACACCGGTTTATTAACTAATACAGTGGAATCTCAATATCAAGTATTCATTTAATAATCATATCCTGTTATTAAGTATAAATTTCACGTGCACAGATTCATTATTATACTATAATGTCATTACCAAGATGAACCTCGATGTAAAGATATTTCAGTAATAAGTACAGCGCCTACTTTGGCTATACATCAGTGGCATATTTAAAGCCGCGCCGTCCGATCGTTGTCTTCGGAAGATGAGCCCCGCCTACAAATAGCCATGGACATTACCTCGTCTCAAATGGAATTGCTTCTAGATGTTTTGATAACAATGTTCTTTGCCGCAACGGTCTGATAGACAATACATTGGCGATCTGCAAATTTTCAATGCGCTATAATATGAAATATTTCACTTATACAATTCGGAAAAAATACCACTCTAATGAGCAATGTATAATGGAATTAAAAATCTTAAAGTGTTTCCTGGTTGGTTTTTGGCGGTATTTAAAGTGCTCACAAAGTGATTACGCAATTGAGACACTCCCAAAAACCCACAATTAATTTCCTGTTGATGAACAACACAACAGAAAAGAGATAAGGATATTGTCTCGTCTCTGCTCTAATATCCCGGATATGATTTTAATATCGAGGTTTCACACTATTTGCAGTCAAGTATGTTTAGTGCCAGCTCCACGGAAACACAAAACAAGCCTGGGAGCGCGAGTATGCGAGGTTGGTAATGGCATAAAAAATTACTGATTTCCGGGAAAGTATTGTAATTCTCCGAAAACTGCGGTCAATCGTCGATACGATTTCGATTTCACGGAGTTGACTGTATTTGATCTGTATGCAGCTGGCAAACAGTACTCTCCTCTTCTATTGTGACATACCGATCCATCTCCAGGAAATGGGTTGTCATGTGTGTGTGAGTTTGTAAAATGACGTGCATGTCTGATAGTAGTGTATTTACTGTAAAGCGCCTCGGGCTAATCGGGATCAAGGCGCTATATACATCTTCTTTTCTAATTTTCGTAAGATTGCACCTGGCAGAGCGACTCTTTCGAAGTAAGCTCTGGTGGTTACAGCAATGTAATGTATAGTAGTGTTCACGATGTTGCATTAGAACATACTGAATTACAGTTTATCTGGTTTTCCTTTTCTTTTTCGGCATTGACATCACTTGGTGAAAAAATCCTACACAGGCTCATATCGTTCAAGAGCACTAGCATTTTGAAATGTGACATTTTGTGAAGTGCTTCAACAAATATGTGGTGCTTGTGGTGAAATATATATATATAAAGAAATATTTCGCAGTTTCCTTTCACGGCTTGAAACTATTGAAGCTAGAGATCTGAGGCTTTCATACAACATAACGAACATATTTTAGCAGCCCAAACCTACAAAGCTAAAGGGCATTGTATTCCATAGACAATTTCAAAAGAAAATAAAAGTTAAAAAAATACAAAGAGTACTCACCAACAAGGCAAGCGATGAAAGCGAAGAAGGCAAAGAGTGAAGACATCTCTGGACTTGTGTGGTGCGCTAAAATTTCAGCGAAAATGACTGCCGAGGACAAGACTAAGTATTTCAGATATAATCTAGAAATTAGAGCTGGTAATCTAGTCTAGATTTTGAGTCGAACTGAACTTTAAATTCTGAGGTAAATGAAGCCAGTGAGCTCTGTGGAAATGGCCCTTTTAAGAACTAGTTTATTATTCTAGTTTACGAACAAGAGCCTCTAAGCAGACGATTCTGTCGGCCCCTACAAAGTGTGGAAATCTTCAATTTCCCGCCTTTTTATCGGCTGGATTTTGCGCTCGCAGAATGACGTCCACGATCGATGAGTGTGCGACATACCAGCCACGTGACCGGAGAGCTGGACGCTGAATGGACAGGCTAATTCTACAGCCTTTGTCATCACAGAAATCGCGCAAAAATATTATCGAGTGTGGTGACAACTTTCGTTTTCTCTCTCTCTCTCTCTCTCTCTCTCTTTCTCTCTCTCTCTCTCTCTCTCGCTCTCTCTCTCTCTCCGTGTGTGTATGTTTGTGTATGTGTGTGTGTATGTTTGTATGTGTGTGTGTGTATGTGTGTGTGTATGTGTGTGTATGTATGTGTGTGTGTATGTGTATATGTGTGTGTGTGTATGTGTGTATGTGTGTGTGTGTGTGTGTGTTTGTGTGTGTGTGTGTGCGTTTTGTTCTATCCTCTCTTTTCTCACTATTTGCTAAGTTACCCATCTTAGTTATCTTACTGTTGTTTTTATTTTTTTAATGCAACAGACAAGCTAACTAACCAAGTAAGCAAACAAGCAAGCACCACCACCAACCCATCAACATACCAACCTATAATTGATTGATCAATCAATCAAGCAAGCAAGCAAGCAAGCAAGCAACCAATCAATCAACCAATCAACCAACCAATCAACCAATCAACCAACCAACCAACCAACCAACTAACCAACCAACCAACCAACCAACTAACCAACCGACCAACCAACCAACCAACCAACCAAGTAGCTAACTAACTGACTGACTGACTGACTGACTGACTGACTGACTGACTGACTCACTCACTCACTCACTCACTCACTCACTCACTCACTCACTCACTCACTCACAGACAGACTAACTGACAAAACACACAGTCTGGTATATACGTTCTTATCAAATTATACAATTAGTTCATGTCTGTTACAAATAATAACTCAAAATCTTTACTTCTCTAACCAGACAGGGCCGACTTCACACATGAGATTGATCCTAATGGCCCATAAATTTGTAATAAATGATTGATCGGTTTTAATAGACCAGTGGCCGTATGCATAATCCATACGTTAGTTAGCTCACTGCGGTCACCACAGGAAACTTCCAAAACTTTAGTAGTGTTCACTATGGTTAACGCAATACGTTAACTAACGTATGGGTTATGCATACGTCCACAGTGGCCAAACAGCATAATCCATACGTTAACTAACGTATTACGTTAACCACAGTGAACACCACTAATGTTTTGGGAGCTTCCTGTGGTTACCGAACTGCGTTAACTAACGCAAGGATTATGCATTCGGCCACAGAGCATCAGTGTATCAATAAAGAACATCATCCATGTCGACATGTAGAGTCGTTACAAATTAGGTCAAGTTCATAATAAGTTGATATAGATTTAATTTTATTAATAGTTAAGCCCGGTTTTAACGAAACATAATTGGAATGAATTCTCTATCATTATATTTTATATTTGTAAAATATAATGATATAGAATTGATTGTACATTATCTTGGGCTAGGACTCTAGATATTTTATGGGGAATCTTGTTTCTTTATCTTAAAATATAGTATGAAAACAATCTGGATCACCAGTTTGCTTTGCAGGCAGACCCCAGAGTAAGAATTTTTTTTTAAATTAAAATACGACTTTATTTACCCCGTAGGGAAATTGTTTTACAGTGTCATACAATTTTATACATCTCATTCATAATACGAACACATATAATAATACATATCTTACATGTAAATACATAATATGACGAATGAAATACATAACAAAGTCATTGTCATTGCTGGTCGCTAGCGACAGATCTAGGTTCATCAATAGTGCCGCCATGTTGGACATAACAAGATCTCTAGACTATCAGATTACAGGCCTGTAATTGTACTTTCACTTTTGGGTCGTACAACTTAGGGGATATAATTATTTCATCTCCCATTTTCCCTCTTTTGGCATGCCCTGCTTCCAGTAATAAGGGCTCTAGGGGGGGAAATTTTGATATTATGGGAATCTGTGTCCATTTACTTTATTTTACCAGGCACTATTTAGCCCTGGGCTGGAACTGCCAGGTCAAGGGTGTGCTCAGGCGGAAGAGGAGGGGTTTGGCATTGACCAGTGAAAAATGTGGGCTCTGTTTACAAATGGCAGCCAAGCTCAAAATTTCAATGGGCTTGCTAGGGTTGGGTAAGTCTTAAAATTTGGGCCACATAATGAGCTTCAATCTGGTATGGGTCTGGGTGAAAGCTAAAACTTTGGGTTCAGAGGGAAGCTCAAAATGTTAATATAGCCCATAGAGGAAAAAAGGGTCCAATCCTATTACAGGTCTGTAACCATCAGCCTGAAGAATAATTATTTCAACCTGTGATAGTCTCCTTTCGTTTTCCTGCTTTGCTGATAAGACATGTATCACGCACAATAATAATTCCATAGAATTAGCATGTAATTCACTACATTAGAAAGAAGGAATGTATCTGTACCAGGCAGATCTTGTGAAATTCGTCCAGACATTTTGTGATTCTTTCCTCCTCTTTGATGTCAAACGTTAAAAGTCTGGAAAACCCAAGGGCGCACTTAAAGGCAACAAATTATACATCCATCAGCTGCTTGTATTTGTGCTATACTATTATTAGTATATTGAGGTTGATACAATGATATGTCATATATAGTATAATTGGGTTGATTGATTACAGGGTCGACATCATTTCAGTCTGTACAAATCCATTCCTATTTTATCATCCATGTCAGGATGTAGGTCAGGGTGCTGTTGCTCATGGCGACCACCAACATATGAACCTGGTGAAATTAGTATCGTTAAGTTCAACTAATCATCTCATTAGGTGTTGGGTGCATAAACGGATAGAACCTTAGTGAGGCCTTGCACTCTATAAAGCTTCGAGACACAGTGGTGAAAAGTTACCACAGAAGGTCTCACAAAAGGGAAATTTTAACAGGATCCCTGGGTTACCACTAAAATATTTTTTAAAGTATTATTTTATCCCTTTTAATTATTAAATAGTAATGGCTATGGAAAATTTGTTGCAAATGAAAACATTAAGAACACTTAAGTGTAAAAAGAAGTCTGGTTCTATAAAGTTTGGAGAACAGGTGTTGAAAAGTTGCGACAGATGGTCTCACAAATGAGCTTACTTTGGATACAAGGCCTTCGGTAGCCATCAAAATAAAACGACAAAAGTGTAATATATTATTATAGAATGTCTTTCAATTAATTTTCAGAAGGAAGGTATCTAAAATAATGAAAATATGTTACATGTCAACAACAATAAAGAAAATAATAAGATTTCAAAACTTCTAAAAATCTGAAATTGTATCAACCCCTGTTAACTTTGAGACCCCTAAATTGAAGCCTCATCTCTCTTCCTGGGCTGATCCTGAGCACCCCACGGCCTCTCCATGTTTTCATTCTCATTTTTAACCAATGTCTGGTAATCAAACCTCCACTTTCTCTTACTTGCAAAGCTTTGCCATCTCGGCAATTCCCATTGGCACCTCAGCTCTCGTGTAGCTCTCCTACCTCAAACTGGGCTGGAGTGAAATTCCAGACAAGTATCCTGAAGGTGGTTCTGAAAATATGCTCTTCTAGATCTATAGATGTATTCAGGCTTTAAGAATTAGATCAAATGGAGTGGAATTAAGAATATTCCTGTCTATTAAACAAAGTAAGCGTAAATGAACATAGCGTGTATGGCATTAGATAAAACATGATGAAACATCTGATATGTATGAAGAGGTGCTGTTGCCCGGAGAAATTTATGAGCGGTGCTGTTACGTGTACTTCCACATAATGGAGCATGCTTCGGGCAGTTGTCAGTGTCCAATTTCTTTGAAAGTCTGTTAAGACAGTTGTCTGTTAAGACAGTTGCCTGTTAAGACAGTGCCTGTTAAGACAGTTGCCTGTTAAGACAGTTGCCTGTTAAGACAGTTGCCTGTTAAGTGTTAAGACAGTTGCCTGTTATGACAGCTGCCTGTCAAGATAGTTGCCAGACTTCTTTTCCTGTTTCGTAATTAGGGTCAAGACCACAAACACCTGAAATGCATCTGCAACTACTTTTCTACCAGATCGTGCTGGAGAGCTCCCATCAGATTTAATATCTCTTAACTATTGTCGGTTATGCACATATTTATTATTCCTTTTTGTTTTCTTTTGCTTTTTTCACATTCTTTCTGAATTATTGTTATGTGGTTGGCTTCAGCCTATATAAATAGACTGAAACTGAAACCTCTAATCACGGATGCATCAGTATACATTTGTATAGTATATTATGATGACATGTTCTTCTTTGGTATTTTCCACCGCAGTGGACACCAGCTTGAGCACCTACACATTCACGACCAGTGAAGCATTTTCTCTACTTCATGAATCTAGCTGAGGAGGATGTGCTGAATGGTCGTTTATATCAGCACCTATAACAGATCTCAGTTTATAGTGAAATAAGTTTTCTTTTTGGTACGAGCGTTTAGTCTTAGTTTCTTGTTGCCTGCTGAGGCGCCATCTTAAATGATTCTCTCACTGTCTTGTAATCAAACAAAACAAAAGGAGGACCACGGAAACAGTTGAGAGGTATTTTTGATTTCTCTGAAAGGGATTTTCTTTTAACAATTAGTTAGTAATGTATTCAGAGATGGAATTCTTGTTCAAGCCATTGACGGCATTGAACATTTCAAAACATGGCAACAACGGTCATCTTATTTGGCTCCGCGAGGGTATTTGTGACGTCAGCAGAGGATGGAGCCCATGATCGACCGAGATTTTCTACTGCCAGTGACCGATATTTCTTCACGTCATATTAAACAAACCACCTGTTATTGACAGAAACAGACAAATGAAAACAGCCGTATCACCTGCGGAGTCCATCATAAAGGTGATAACCCCAGGAGCAGAGACAAACAAAATAAGAGTATTAAGGCAGTGACTCCTTGTGAGTTTTCACAGATCTAGTAAAGCTGAATATTTTTAAAATTTCTAGGGAACGTAATGCGATAAATAGCAAAACCTACTCAAAAGTTACGGACACAAAGAAGAAACTATGGGATCAGCCACGTACAGCTGTAACAACTGAAGTTTGGTTTTTGCAACTAATATAACGCCACAGTCATAGGTAGATTGCCTATCTCAGCATGAGATTTTGTAAACTAAGCTATTTCTGTGCTTGCTACAATAATATACATCTAATTTTACCCTGTTGTACTACGGTATAAATATCATTCGTTTAGTTATCAGAGTTGCGTTCAACAAATTAGGTCATGCAAATTTTGGTACCAGGTTTTTCAAAATTTTGGGCTGATTTTGGTGGCAGCATCCGGATGAATTAATTCTAGTACTGATAAGCCTTCAGCGCGAAAAAATCTCCCTACGGTGTCAGTGTATCACATCACATTATATGGCCTGTCACGGTTACTTGCCGACTGAGCGCTTTGATAACAATAACAACAACAACAACAATAACAACATCAACAACAACAACAACAACATCAACAACAACAACAACAATAACAACAACAACAACATCATCCTCAACAGCAACAATAACATCATGAACAACAACAACAACAACAACAACAACATCAACAACAAGATTTATTGGGGAAAAACCCCAAAGCACAAAGTAGATTGTGGGCATTCATAGTAACAAAAAAAACAAAAAAAAATCACTGTACATATTAAATATAAAAAATTCATCAATCAAGAAATCAAGAAATCAATCAAAGAGTCAGCAAATCAGTCAATCAATCAATCAGTAACTCATTCCGCTCATCAGTCAGTTAATGAATCCATTCAGTCTAGCACTCAAATTCGACATCTACAAAGGACACATATGAACCAGTTAACCACAAAGTATAATTATTTAATATGTATTTATGGCATAGCACGTAGGTGGTTTATCCGTCCTGGCTTCTCTAGGATTAGCAGGGCATGGTGAATGAAGTCAGCCCTCGAATCACGCATAGAGATAATTACTAGCGCGGCTAAATCAGGTTCTCGCGATAGAAGGTTTAACGAATAATGAAGAACAAAAGGAAAGAAAACAAGTTTATGGGAACGTATGCCTCTTTTTAAGAAACTTCATTTACTTGGAATACAATATTAACAAACAAACGCAAAAAAAAAAAAGACATGCTCGTAGCTGCATTTCAGTATGTGATATATGTTTTTTTCATACGTTATCTTATACAGTCGACTCCGCTTAATCGCCCTCCGCTTAATCGCCTTTTCCGCTTAATCGCCTCGTTTCCCAGGGAACCGAATTTTTTCTATATAAAAGTCACTGGATAATCGCCTCTCACTCCGGATAATCGACCACTCTTCAGCGCCCGTGAATTCAAAGATCAGCGGTTGAAGGGTTACAGTTGACAAACAAATAATGTACACAGACGGTTTAACTGTGCACGGATGGCAGACCGGTTGACTGAGTGACAACTGCCACCCCGAAATAGGTGTGATAAGCCTTTTCTCTCCATCTCCCCCTCCATCTCCCCTTGTCCCCCTTCGTCCCATGCTACGCATCACCGCCTTCGCCCGTCTGATAATGCTAATGCGCATGAAGCCGTGGTATGGTCTCCTCCCCCCACGCCTTGATTGCGCCTGTCTGGTGGATTTCGGTTAGATCAGAGAACGTGTCACGTGGATGAACGGTCTACCCCGACCATGCCATCCTACTCCTTATTGTCTGCTGGGCTACTGCGAGGTGGCCAATGAGAGAGACCGCGGAGATCAAACATTTTGTGCGCTACAACACCATCAAACTCGAGTTTGTCCTGAGTCTGGCGACAAGAAGGTGTCAATGCACGATATCAAACCACGACATCAAAGAAATTTAATCTCCTTACCAAAAATATGGCCGAAATTACTTCCTCCGCTTAATCGCCGCTCCGCTTAATCGACCACTTTTTCCGTGATCCCGAGGATGGGCGATTAAGCGGAGTCGACTGTATTATAGCATACAGTGCCTAAAATGATCAAGAGTAGGTACCATAAGGCTAGCCAACAAAAAAAAGGATCCAAAGTTTATTAGAAATATTTCTCTACATTAAGAAGTCATGAATGGATATAATTTGTTTAGGCCGATAACATTCAGTAGTAAGTACCCTCTGTGGGATACATATCAATAACAGTGCTTGCCAGTAATGTAACCCTCTAATACCCAGCGTGTCAGTTCTGATACATTCTGTAAAACAAAGAAAAAAGCAAACGAAAATCATTTTGATGCTTGTGGCGGCGTAGTGGACGCAAAAGTGCTTAAGAAAAACTGGAGCTCATGATTTTTTGTGCCGTTATAAACAGTGTTGGGCGCTAGAGGGTTAAGTGCGAAAACAGCTACAGTAGTTCATAATTTATTAGGGACAAGACTAACACCCCAGTTTACAAATGGGCAGGCAGGCAACATACCAGCGGCGAAA
Source organism: Ellobium chinense (assembly GCA_033807755.1). Lineage (NCBI taxonomy): Eukaryota > Metazoa > Mollusca > Gastropoda > Ellobiida > Ellobiidae > Ellobium > Ellobium chinense. Next base: position 507,699 of record JAWQUT010000074.1, read on the forward strand.
AATACCTAGCGCACCGAAAGGCACCATAGACGAATGCATTAGACATTAGAATGCAAAAGATCTATCGGAGATTGTATTTCGTTATTATACACATTCTTTTGTTTAAAAAAGGGGGAAAAATAAAGAGGACTGATGTGTATATTCTAGTTACCTTTTGTGAATTTTTCTACGAATTTAGGTGAAAACCGCATGTTTATACGTTACGTAGTTCTCAAGAAATCTGTGACACAAATTTGGCTGAAGCGTTTTAAGATAGGCACAAGTTTCAGATTCGCATAGTGGGAAAACCGAATTTGTTTTTACAGATTAGCCGAATAGAAATCCGAAGCCGAGTCTCGAATTTTTATTTCAGTTCACGAGACCAACCAATGAAATAAAATTTCTTTCACCCAGGTTTGTATGAATTTGACAACGAAGACGTGAATCATAAACTAGCGGAAATGTGTCGGATGCGCATCCCAGTCAAAGGATTCGTGGATTTTGAAGCTTGATTCAAGGATTCAGCTAATACATACGCCTAGTGTGTAATGTGTTGGAACATGCCTACAGACGGCTATACTTCCATTTAACCGCAATCATGCCCTGTATTTTATTTTTGTACTTAGTTATGTTGAACTCAAGATCTGAAGATCGTGGGTTCGATTCCCGGTCACAGTCGTGTTGTAAGTGCCTTTCCTCAGCCCACCCGTTTGTAAAATGGGTACCTGGCTTTGGCAGTGAAAGACATTGTCAGAATGCTAATATGATCAAATGGCAGCGGCATTTAAACTCCCCAGGGAGTTGGGAAAGCCTTCGAGTTATCTGGTCTGCTAAGGTAATTATAGTGTGAAATCGCGTAGGCCTGCAGTAGCCTGGATACCAGACTTATAAACGGCATTATTATTATTATGATTAGTAGTAGTAGTATTTATTTAGCAATTCTTCTTCGTTTTGATAGAGAAACATACTAGAACAATCGAAAGTGTCCAGATAACAAGGGGTTGTCACTAGAAATGACATGATTTGCATTTCCTTGAAAGGTTACTGCCTCCTGTACAAAATTTTCATATATTTTTTGCGGGAAGTAATTTTTGCTAGTCAAGTTCAACTTGCGAAATTCACGAAAATTAGATCCCCGCCTAAAACACACACACACACACACACACACACACACACACACACACACACTCACTCAAGCATACACACTCATACTCATACACATACACTCTGACACACAAATATAGTATTGCTGTCTCCTGACAACATTTAAATTAGTACTGATTCCTCCCCTCCTTCTTCTTCTCCCCACGCTGTAACATATAGTACCAAACCAAATTATTACATCTTGTGGCCAAGCGTCTGTACTTTACTTCGAAAAGAGAATTTAGGTAAGCTTCAAATTATAATAACTTTAAAAGAAACGAAATAATTGTTCACTGATAAACCTGTCCTGAATTTCAAAGACGACCACAAAATAAAAAACAAAAACAAAAATTGAGGAGAGAGGAAGACAACAGCACTTTAAACCCCTAGAATTTGTTTGTATCTCAAGACTCTTCTTCGAAGATATTCTAAAGCACGATTTCTGAGCTGGCATTAAAACTCTTAATAATGTTGTTGATTTAGTTTCGTTTACAAAGGAAACCGGGTGAGAGGATTTGAATTTCGTTCCGGTATTTTATGCTCGGAGAATGGGTTGTTGTTTTTGTCAATCTGTTTTGGCACAAAGAATGAATAATAATCCACAGCTTAGCAGTGTATGTTTTCTTATTTTGGGAGCATAATACCAGTACGAGAAAAGGATAATCTTTACTGTGACCTTTACGCAAGACAAAGCCTTGGAAGAAAAATGAGGACAGATCTAGGTTCATCAATAGTGCCGCCATGTTGGATTGTGTCAAAATACGAACTTTCTTATTATTGGACATACACACAGACACCATGCGTTCTCCCACTCACACAGGGGTGCATATGATTAAAAAGACATGGGCAGAATGAAATTCTGAGCAAGAGCTGGATTGATGGTGTTGTTCGTGAGAAAAACATTGTTTGTGAGACAAATGAACCGCAAGATTAGGAGACAACTTTGACAAATGAGGGGCGTTATTCCAGTACGAAAGAAAGCTGTTGGCAAGACAAACGACCAATGGGAATGGTTGAAGACAATTCAGTTCGAGAGATAAACAAGTGTAAGAAAGAAAGAAAGCAAGAAAGAAAGCAAGCAAGAAAGAAAGAAAGAAAGAAAGNAACAAGTGTAAGAAAGAAAGAAAGAAAGAAAGAAAGAAAGAAAGAAAGAAAGAAAGAAAGAAAGAAAGAAAGAAAGAAAGAAAGAATTCTCGTGTGGACGTAATTATCAACTAGAGGGGGAGATGGGATACGTAAGAAGAAAGAAGGAACAGATAGATCTAGAGTAAAGGAGGCGCAAAGAGAAAAAGAAGATGGCACGATAGGAAGAGAGAAAGAGAGCAGGGGCGTCGCGTTCATGTAATGTGTGAATCTGAGGTCATCAATATGTTATCTATTTGTCTAATACAATTTAATTAATCTTCGGTGTTTTCTAATATTTGACAACAACAAAAAAAAAAAATCACCTCCGTCCCATTTCACTTATGAGCCATTTACAAGCATTGGCAATACGATTTTGTGAACGTTAGCTCGCTAGTTTTCTTCGCCAATAATCTGAAAGCCTGTCCACTGTCTCACAGATTCAGCACCCCCGTATCCTTAGTGCAATGATTCTAAGAGCGATATAAAAAAAAGAAAGTTTTTTTGTTTTTTTTTTAAGTGATAATAATCTGAGAGAAACTACCCGCTGTTCCGAAGATGTTTTATTGTTTCTTTCTGCGCAAGCTTCTTTCCATGCACGACTTCCCGAGTACGTATATCTTCCGGCAAGAGGTTAGTAAGTGTAGTCTAGACCTTGCAAGGATTGCCAGAGTTAGCTCTTTTAGAGCCAAATGCCATTTAATTTACTTTTTCAATGTCATTGACTGCCACACAAATCCTAGATTACCAAAATAAATCATACTGGCTACGCCTCTGGAAAAGTGTGAGAGAGAGAGAGAGAGAAAGAATGAGAGGGAAAATAAAAATTTTAATGACTTTGTATTATAAAGTAAATGAAGGTGTGGAAGGATTGCACGCTGTTTTTGCTTTTTAATCCCCAAAGCGGATGTTGATGTCCGTGCTTTAGTTTTCAATCGGTGACTTCCGATTCCCTTTACCAGGGAAGACAATAATGTCTCGCTAAATCCCTGTCCCTGTCGGAGCTCGAGTTCTTTCCCATTAGGACCCTGTTTTAGGGAAAGATTTGCCATGTAGTCGCTACATCAGACGATACCTTTGGGGCAAAAAACAGTAATTGTGGGTGTTATCCCTCCGGAAATCTTTTCTTTCTACAATGTGAAAATCAACCACGAGTGCGTATTTTATTGTTGTTTTGTCCCTTGGAGAGATTTTTTTTCATCTTTGGAATGACTTAAAATTTTAAAGACAAAATTCTTAATCTATCACAGTTGCATTAAAATGTGGTTCAGGAGCGTTGATACCCTTACAAAAATCTCTAAAACCGATTTTGGGGGATTTGGGTCCCCATACGTTACAGCTATGGCACCCAAAAGACCACTTTATTATTCACGTACGGTCATGCGGGCACCGCAAGCCACAATCCCAATAATCACTACTTTAGCTTTCTCCTTTTCTATTGTCATAGAATTAGTTGATATGGTTTGTTACACTGCCCTTGTTTGGCTAATGCATCTTTTCCTTTCGGAGGTGAGATTTGATGACGCAATCAGTATTATTATATTATGACATTAGTATTACACTTACATTTAATTAAACCGGAAATAAGCATTGTTGAAGTTGACTGAGTAAGAACGGTCTATTGCAGTATTGTGCAGCATGGCCGAATGGTTTCTGCTTTGGGCTCAGGACTCAGGACCAAAAGGTCTCGGGTTCGATACCTACCATGTTTGTATTGTAGATAAAATACTTTGAGTAATCATGTCGTGAATATCCCTTTGCGGGTATTTGCACCGCGGTACAATTTGCTTTATCGGGAATTGAGAAACAGATGGTGTGAGTAAGATATAGTCCACCAGGGTAATGATAATATGAAACCTTATGAGTAGGCCATGACGAATGGCCGTACGCATAATAAGGATAAGGATAAGGATAAGGATAAGGATAACTTTATTTGTCCACAGAGAGAAATTTGCCTTGTTATAGTGTGTTTACAAAACATAATACATACGGTACTTAACGTATTGAACCACAGTGAACACTACTAATGTTTTGGGAGTTTCCCGTGGTTACCGCAGTGCATTAACTAACGTAGGGATTATGCATACAGCCCCTGGATACGAGACTCTTTAATACAAAAAAACAGGACAATAACTTTTATCTTAATAAACTGCGAGTTTGTTCATTTTCGATGGGATCTCTTACCCTCTTAAAAATTACAGTAACTCAGTTTATTGAATGCTACTGATGATGCATTAGAAAAATGAAAATGAAAATACGACTTTATTTACCCCTTAGGGAAATTGTTTCACAAGGCCATACAATGTCATACATCATACAATAGTATACATCATACAACGTAATAGATCTCATTCATAATACGGACATATTTAACAACGCACATCATATAAGTAAATATATAATATTACCAAAGGCACCAATGCATTAGTGTACTTCTTACCATGATAAAAGATCCCATCGTTAATGCGCAAACTCTCCACGTTACTCTCAGACTAAGGTGTGAATGTATGAGAAAGCGCCGCAAACTGCATTCTCATGCTGTGTAAATGTACTGATTTCCTGTTGTTGATGACGCCATTAGCAATCACTAACTATTTCAACAAACACAAAACTGAGGCCGAGGCGGAGGCGGAGGCGTAGACGAGGATTTAGACCATGTCCGTTACAACAGAGTTCCCTTTACAATCGTGCCAGTTCTAATTTACAGACCTATAATGGAATTGGAACCTTTTTTCCTATATGAAATATATTAACATTTTCAGCTGCCTTCTGAACCCAAAGTTTTAGCGTTCACCCAGACCCATGCCAGCTCATTATGTGGCCCAAATTTTAAGACTGGCCCAACCCTAGCAAGCCCAATGAAATTTTGAGCTTGGTTGCTATTTGTAAAGAGACCCTATCTTTTTCACTGATCAAGGCCAAACCCCTCCTCTTCCGCCTGAGCACACCATTGACCTGGCAGTTCCAGCCAAAAGGTTAAATAGTGCCTGGCAAAATAAAGTAAAATAGACAGTTTCCCATCAAATCAAAATTTGCCCCTTTGAGCCCTTATCACTGGAAGCAGGGCATGCCAAAAGAGGGAAAGGGGGAGATGAAATATAACCCCTAAGTCGCAGGATCCAACAGTGAACGTACAATTACAGGCCTGTAGCCTTATAAGAAGGGTTCTACTGTTGTTATCAATATTTCCAGTTTTATTATTAACGCTTGAGCCAAAAAGAGGGTAATTTAGTGCCCTGCACCCCTTGTCACCCTCCCCTGCTGGCCCCCAAATACAAGGTCGTTATTACCTCCTCTGCCTCCCCCCCTCCTCGCCCACGGAAAACTATTCCTTAGAGCCCCCTTGTCATCTCATTTCTTCTCAGCTTTCCCTTTGTCATATTCGTCTACTTTCTTTCCGAAGCCCAATCCTTGCACCCCCAACCCTTGTGAAGATGCTATTTCCGGTCCTCAAAAAACAGACCACTCCCGATTTTCACTCTAGACACACCCAGACACTCAACAGTTTACCCTCGATTCTCTCCGATTCGAAACTGATTCCATATCTCCCTTGCTTTATGAATGAATGAAGCAGATTTTCATCACGTGTAACTAGAAGATGATCAGTCAGCCCACGCATAAGGGCAACCCTACACTTTATCACTTTAGGAATTTCTCAGACGAATTTTGTATTAGACGAAAACTACGGAATGATATTACTCGGTTATGTCCCACCGTATTCAAAGAGGCGTATATGCAAGTAGGATGTTGATACAGGGGATGGAGCTGAGGGGAGGTGGGGAGGTGGGGAGGAGGGCGGGCTGTATTCCACACCACAAGCAATCTGTCTCTTTCGCCCTGCTCACCGACCCCCCTCCTCCTCCCACTCCCCCCCCCCTACACATACAAATGCTCGTTGGTTATTAGGCCTGGATCCAAATCTAAGTGCCATCTTCCTTCCATCAGTGCTGCACCAATTCAGTTTGCGAGCCATGGGCGCATCCTGAAGTCGTCTTTTGACACGTACGTCAGTGTGTCCTTTATCACAGAGTAACTTTGCTCTCGGGTCTTGCAAACTGGAGAGGTGTGTGTGTGTGTGTGTGTGTGTGTGTGTGTGTGTGTGTGTGTGCGCGCGCGCGTGTGTGTGTGTGTGTGTGTGTGTGCGCGTATGTGTTGTGTGAGTGTGTGTGTGTGCGGGCGCGCGCGCCCTGGCGACCTCTAGCCCCATTGTAATGAGTACTTTGATGAGACCTTATACGGTTGAGAGAAATCCTCTAGAGATATTCTCCTAGCCTATCAAGTCTATACAGTTTTATTTCTCTGTATTCATAGCTATCCTAAAACCCTCCCTAACTGCTTAACGCACACCACACAAGACAACTTTACCGAAGTTTCGAAGTGGGGATTAGATGCTGGGTGGAGATTTATTCATGACATGCAGCATAGATCTTCTCATTCCTAAATTGTTCCTGGCCAGAATGATTGCTGCGTTAGAGTGAAGAGCTGAAGGTAGTGGGTTCGATTCCCGATCACGGTTGTGTTGTAAGTGCCTTGGGAAAGCATTTCATTAACATTTTCCTCAGTCACCTGTCTGTACAATGGGTATTTGGCTATAGGCAGTAAAAGATGCTGTCAGAATGCTAGTGATCAGCGTCTCTAAATGGCAGCAGCGCTATATACTGCCCAGCTAGTTGAGAAAGTCCTAGAAGGATGGAGTCTGCTGGGGTAATAACAGTACAGTGTGAAGTCGAGTGAGCGGGCATTAGCCTGGGTACGAGTCTTGTAAATCGCATCATTATTATTATTATTATTATTATTATGGCATGCTTACTCAAACAAACACAAAGAGGCTCTTGGTTAGGAAAATACTAGATTAGAAATCCTGGCATGAAATGTTTTAAAAGTCCTCTCCAAGACAATGAATGACCTCGGAGATAATACATTTTCCCCGCTCTTAATCGCATCCCACACCTCCACAGAGAATGAAATTACCATCGTCTTTGACATCAATAGCGGATCTTGGGATTTTCCGTGCGGGGGAGAAGATGAAAGATTGAGGGCGTCTCCTTATCCCCTCCTGTCCCCTTAGTAATGAATAGCTACTTCCAACCAGCCAAAGACCACTTCCGTCAAGTGAGAGGGGCGACATGTCCCCACTCTGGATCCGCCACTGTTAAACATTCGGATTTCACGGATTATTTTAATGTTTCTTCTCTGTAAATATTACCGGCAAAAACCTTCGGTTCGATTTTATGACACTGATGGTGTGTGACCACTATGACTTGTATTCTCAACTAAAGATTCAGATCAAAGTAAAATTTTCTTGTGTTTTTCTTTATGAAAATCAAGCCGACCCTTAATGTGGGGATGGATTGGAGTTTTAACAATGACAATGCTTAGATACGGAAGGTTTTTCGCTCAGCCTTAAGTCTAGAAATTTTGCGTGGATAAAGAATGAATCGAGAGAGGTGAAAATACTGGTGAAAACAAAACCAAGCCCCCATTCTATAGAATTTATTGAGGTCGATCTAGCTGGACGGCGAAATACCCCGACATACTAACAATGCTGATCAAAGCACTGTTCGGAGTCATGGAATAACATCTTTTGACGCCTTAAATTCGCACAGGCAATTGTGATCTTTTTCCTGTCCACTCTTTACCAATCCTCCCACCTTAGAACCCCAAATACTGCTGTCCAAAGTAGGTCAAAAATATGTAATATCTTTATCGTAACTTGTTGACTGACACATTTATTCTAGTTGGTTGGTTGGTTGTTGTTGTTGTTGTTGTTGTTGTTGTTGTTGTTGTTGTTGTTGTTGTTGTTGGTAGGGTTGGGAGGGGGAGTGGAGGGAGATTTTGTTTAGTCCAGTAGCAGGACACATACTCTTGCAATGTCTGCTAACAAGCATTATTTCTTTGTATTTTTGAGTAGTTCCTAGTGCCATTTGAAATTAAGCCCGAATGTGATGGAGCGCCAGGGACGATGATTACCAAGCAGTAGACCACATGACATCTGAAGACCACAATTATCAGTTTTGACGGAGGATTAGAGAAACGCGTTTAGCTTTGTCGTAAACTTACTCTTTGTTTTTTGGCGTTTTGTTTTTTTTATTTGAGGGTAGGTCTTGGTACTCAGGCAAAGTAAAATCATAGGAACTTGAATTCTGGTGGTTGCTTTTTAAATTATTTTTGTTGTTGTTTTCATTGTTTGGGTGGGTTGGAGGAGGAGGGGAGGGGGAGGGAGAGAGAGAGAGAGAGAGAGAGAGAGAGAGAGAGATAGAGAGAGAGAAGTAAAACTAGTGGTTCCCTTGTGAGGTATTAAGAATTAGTAGATTAAAACCCGATGCCGGAAAAAGTGAGCTGAGGATCAAAGCTTTCCCACGAGTGTAAGGGAAATTGGAGTAGAAATTAGAAAGTAAAAAATAGAAGATAGGACTTTTACTGACCCTGTAGAGAAATTGGTTTACAAATCCTCCGTCAAATGCTGTACATCTGACTCATAATACAAACACATAGAACAATACACATTATGCATACATAATACTACAAAGGAAATACATTAATAAAGTCACAAGACAGCCCCCTGGTCCTCTCCCCCTCCTCTCCTCCCCCCCCCCCCCCCCCCCCCCCCCNTCACCTCCCAGCTCTAAAGCCAGGTACTCATTTATACCTGGGTCGAGTGGAGGAAGGATAGTTAAATGTCTCTCCCAACGACACTACAAAGAATGTAAACCATCCGGCCCCTGAATCGAAAGCTAAAAACCTTTAGACTTGACTGTCTTCAGTTTCTAAGTACGACTCACCACAAACCACATGACCACGCTGCCCTCACACGACATTCAAGGTCATGAGGTCTAACGTGTTAGGTTAGCTAGCTTGGATGCAATTACTGTAATTGTTGAGTATTATACTCTGATAAACGAGGTTATTGACATCCACGTCTTGACGTCTTGTTGCGTATGTTGTGTCGAAATCTCAGACCCCCAGCGTCAGTAGTTCTGTGTTACATTATGAACTATTTCCTTATTTAATTCACCGATAGGAGTACTTAACGTCATGATCATTCTACATTTGCTTACGTCAGTTTTTTTTTTAAGGTTTTTATAAATTTAGCGTTCAGAACTCGTTGCCCAATGCAAAATCGTGAGGTAGATGTGGATTAGCTTTAAAAATTCGGAATACAACAGCAAAACAAAACTCTGCTTATAAATGGAAGATCAGAGTAGTGCAAACAATTCAAATCATCACAAAACTAATGAAAAAGCTAATTAGTGTTTTCTCGACTTGAGCCAATGTCGGGCTTTTTTGCAGCTGGCGTTCAGTGACAAAAATCGATGAACCTCTTGTTTTTTGGTAACAACAACTCAAAAAGATTAGGAATTCCGAATGAGACTCGTTTCCCTAACCAGAACGCTTGTCTACCAATTGAGCCTATCACCTTGCCCTAACCCTATCCTCAAACAATTCATTTCAATTCAATTTATTCAAAATGAATTCAGGTTACACATCGACATACGAGTGGTCAGATATTGATAACGCATGGCAGTACAGAGAAAGAACAATATAACTGTTTTTATATACTCATAGAAAAAACAACATAACTGCATAGAAAATAACATAACTGCATATACTCCTATAGAAAACGACATAATTGCATATATACTCCTATAGAAAATAACATAACTGCATATATACTCCTATAGAAAACAACATAACTGCATATATACTCCTATAGAAAACAATATACTCATATAGAAAACAACATAACTGCATAATTATATACTCATGTAGAAAACAACATAACTGCATAGAAAATAACATAACTGCATATACTCCTATAGAAAACAACATAACTGCATATATACTCCTATAGAAAACAACATAATTGCATATGTACTCCTATAGAAAACAACATAACTGCATATATACTCTTATAGAAAACAACATAATTGCATAATTATATACTTATATAGAAAACAACATAACTGCGTATATACTTATGGACAAAACAACGGAACTGCATAATGTATATTAAATACAGAAAATGAAAACAAGGAACAAAATGAAACCATCGAGACAGAAGCATCAGCCAATGGGAGTCCCTAATCCTAATTTCCTTCGAGAAAGGAGCATCAGATGTGAGTCTCATTCGGAATTCCTTCCACAATGAGTTCTATCTCAACAGACTGACGAACTCTATTATAAGTTCACTGCATTCACCAGCAGAACTTATTTATAAAGAATCGCTTTACTAAATGCAGATTTACGACAATGAGACTATTTTGTTTGGCTTCTCCTGTACAGTTTGGATTTTACGTGTATCGGGGTTTTCCACTCAAGTGACGATTTCCAGTAAACTACGCTGACGTTATCAATGTATGATGTCCATTCTGTAGGTGTATATCAAAAGAGTGACATAACGATGGAGTGACATATTAAGCCTATTTTTCGTGATGAAGGCGTGCCTGGAAAATCAATTTCAATTGAGTGCCAGGATTAGTCTGTGTAATTAGACACGTTGCGCAACGACATTCGTTCCCATAGAAAAAAAATCCCTACGTGATGCTAAACTGCTTCCCTGCGCCCTAAAGTAAATAAACCTTTCCTGCCCTTTCCTACTAAGTAGGTATCCTTGTCGTTTGATTCATGAAATGTGTTACGCAAATTCAAATTTTAACGGTTGTTAATTTTACCACCCTAAATCATACTAACTTCAAGGCGCAAATAATCTATTAACCCTGTTCGATACCTTTGACGCACAGGAACTTCCTGATCTTTTGGCGCTAACAGCTTTTGGAAGTCTATGAAATGTTCAAAAGTAGGATCAAAGGGAAACTTATATGAAATCGACGCTCATGCGCGTTATCAAAGTGTCTGTTAGCATTATCTCCTTTGTCACGTGGAACTCGCACTATTTTAACATTTTTGACATCGTCATTTCTTTGATATGATGTTATTTTGTATTATAATTATTTTATTTGCTCTTTTGAGATGTCACTCAACTGAAAGCGGTCGGTAACAACCATCTGATCGTTTTATGAGTGCCTTCTAATTCGTGCACACAGTTACAGACCAGTAGCGACCATCGAAAAAAAAATGTTCTTAATTCCCCCCTTCCCCTTTTCCCCTTCCCTCTCCTCCTTCCCGGCCTCCACTCCCACAATTATAATAACTCTAACGAGCGAGTGTGTAGACAATAGCTATTCATTGAACCACTATTTTGTCACTTTAGGCCGTGGAAAGTTGAGAGGGGAGGGGAATCTACCTCTGCCTCCCAACTCTCTCGTATTGTAGCCAAACTTTCCCACTACCAGGCAAACCATTGTAATTATAAATTTAGACCTACCGAACCACAACCCCAAAAAGTGATGGGAGACAACTCAATAAATGTACGTGTTGATAGTTTGTATTACGTGCTTACTTCCCTTTATGTTCCGAAGGCCAGCAGCATTCATCCTTTCCTTGCTACCCCCTCACTATTTTGCAATTGCTAAACCCCCTCATTAGTTGTGTTTCAAATGAGGGTCTCTCATCCTTTCTCGGATCTTAAAGCTTGGCTTGTTCACGGTCTGCTTGAGGCCAAAACACAAAAAAAACCACACAAAAATACTCAAAGGTAGACAGTGTTGTTTGATTCTGAGTGAAACTCACGTGAAAATTGCGAGTATTGTGGCGACACTACGTGAACTCGTGGGTCGGCTGATCCAGAGCTGTCACCCGTAGTGATTTTTCTCCAGATCCGGTAAAATTGGTTTTTTCTGATGATCTAGTAAACGAAACACGAAGGATGGGAGAGTCTAATGAAAGGTTGCAGAAAAAAGAAGTATATTATGTTATTTTATTTTGATATTTTCACTTCCTTTATTCAGGCAAATCGTAGCAGTGAATACTGATTTGTTTAATTAGAAAAAGAACAAGTCACAATCCACAAGCAGTTTGCTAAATTGTAGCCTAAACTCAGCCTAAAAATTACCTTAAGGACAAACAGCCGACCATTTACTTGCACTTGCACTTTCTAAGCCTACATTCGGAAAAGCATGAAAAGAAAATGCAAGTTTCATAAATTTACATGTCGGTCGAGCTCTTAAAGTCATTGTAAGTGAAGCAGTCTAAGTTTGTCCTTTTTCTGTGTTGTTGTTGTTGTTGTTGTTGTTGTTGTTGTTGTTGTTGTTGTTGTTATTGTTTGTTCATTTCTACTAATTCATCAGCCCATCTGATAATTGTATTAGGCAAATACGGTTTCAGAAGGTTTCAGTTATATAGTGGATTTTGGCTATGTATATTGTGAAATGGCAGAAGTCAGAGTGGCAGCCTAAATGTGAGTTTAGGCTTGGCTGATTAAGGACACGCTGTCTTTTGCACTGTTAAATCAAGCAAGTGGTGACGATGGCAGATGTGAATGAAAAGATGGACTGATCCCAACACTCTTCCTTCTAGCATGTAAATCATAGTGTGCATGTGGGGAACTGAAGGACTTGTCTGACCACTGCAAAATGCTGACTGATGGATGACTTGGGCACGGCTTGTTTCACACCACAATGGAATTTTAAGTCGACATCTGACGGCGAAACAATGGACAGTACAGATCATGAAGTCTTCTTGCTGGTTTATCAACGCAACCACGGGGGATCCTGTAGTGCAGATGAGTATTTCCGTGTCATACGGGAAGGAATTTCGAATGAGACTCACGTCCCTAAATCATGCCTACTAGTCTAATACGTCCCAAACCTTGCCCCTAACCCTATTACCCATCGAGACAGGAGCATCAATCGAGGGGAGTCCCCAACCGGCAACCCCAATGTCCGTCAATGCAGGAATATCAGGTGTGAATCTCATTCGGGTTCCTTCCCGTCATTTGTAATCTTGTTGCTGTTCCTTCCTTCTTTTTAATTAAGCAGTTACAGTTACGATATTAAGTACTCATTCAAAAAGTATACATTGTCATTAAGCATGAATTTCACAGCCACGGATTTCATTGCTATCAATATCATTTCATTATTCAGGTGGAGTTCGATATTGCGTAGGCTTTAATGCAGGCTGAAGACAGACCTGTAACACTGCATCTATATCTAGTTCCGATCCAAAGTTCTGTTAGTAGAATCAGGGAAAACGTTCTACAGTACTTCACAATGTCAAATATTCTCACTGATCTCACAACATTCATGAATTCACAGCAAGGTCAGTACTGATCACGGAATAGAAATATCCACAGAAGGGATAATATCTATTTCTAGATGTCCACAATCACCATTTCCTTTTAAAAGTTTGATTGTGAACAAAGAAATGGTTACGCGGAAATCGTTATTATTTTCATTCGCACTGTGGTGAGATAATGTAAATTTGCACAAACGTGTAAGTATTACAACACAAAGATATAACGCGAAATTACCCATTCAATATGGACCTGTATGATAGTGTATGATCAATGAATTCAAGCGCATTAAGATAAAAAAAATGGGTTCATGAAACGAGATGCTCATATCGGCCTTCCTTGGGAATAGAATTGCGGCTTGTGAATAGAAACTTAATTAAGGTTTCCTATAATGTGATTATTCAAAAAAACGAAAAGAAATTCTTCAGTTGTATTACAGATAGTGAGTCCTGAATAATGAATCTTCCTCTTTCCATGTACATCTCAGTTAGACTGTGATCACACTGGCTATGCGACGCATGCGGCCGCCATTACCTAAAGCGAAACAACGTGGTTATAACATTACTTGCGGTGGATTTTTTATGAAATTTCAAATGCCAGTTTTGTCTCTTCTGTGGTGCTAGTTGCAGCGGAAAGATTTCCGAAATAATAACATACTTAAGAGGGATTCTTTTGATGGGACAGAATGAATTTCATTTGGATTACAGTATTTACCCCTAACCCTACCCCTACCCCTAAGTTCCTAACCCTACCCTTACCCCTAACCTTAACCCTACCCCTAACCCTAAGGGGTTGTTGCCTGCGGAAATTTTGCCCTTGCTGCATACTGCATATCAATCCAAAAGGAGTGTGTGGTTAGTGGTTTAAGGGGGTGGCGGAGGAGTAATTTACAGTCTGATGGAAAACTAGGGATGATGTCCGAATGCTCTTCAAACTCAAAAGGAGGAAAAGGTCGTTATGGTGATCCAGGCGGTAGGGGGTATCAAACCCGGGTTCTTTAGCGTGGTAAGCTCTCTGTGAATCCTTTGAGCCAACGCATGTAGTTATTGGTTAGGCAGTTTTGGTCAGGATTTCCGAATGCGTCTCAAGGAGAGGCAAAGATGGACAAGAATAGAGAGATGTGACCGACTTGACTAGGTTGTTCCCAACTGTCGCCATTCTTTCCTCCTTTCTCCTTTCTCTGTAAACCTGTGTCGTGTCTTCTGTATTCTATGTATAGGCATAGGTATAATACTGTTTCTTAATACCGTCCTCCGGGTAATGTACGGATATCTTCCCTACCAGATTACAATTAATGTGGGATCTGAACATTGTTAGCGGGAGAAGTAAGGAAAATTATCTTTGAATTGTAACGAAGTAAAGTGACATTTGCTCCACAGGTTTATTCTGGTCTATTTTCTCCTGCCCTATCATAAGGTCATAACCACTAGCTTTCGTTTACACAGTCTAGGGAAGATTAATGTACATTGCCTATTTCTCTTTGCCTTGTTCCTTCAACCTCTCTCCCTCTCTCTCTCTCTCTCTCTCTCTCTCTCTCTCTCTCTCTTTTTCTCTCTTTCTTTTTCTCTCTTTCTTTTTCTCTCTCTCTCTTTCTCTCTCTCTCTTTCTCTCTCTCTCTCTCTGCTAGTTCATTGTGAAGCGAGTGTTCCACAGTGTTTTCTCCAGGTCATATTTCCCCCCCATTGTCATGAATTTTAGGAAGGAGTTTGTAAATGTTTAGAGGATTTTAGGTTTTTCTCAAGCAATGCAAACTTTGGAGTGCAGGAAAGAATGGAAGATCGACGCGCCTTCATTGTATTTTTAGGGCGTTGTCTGGAGAAAACACTGTAGTATTGTAAATAATATTAAAAGACAGGGAGTGGATGGACAGTTGTTGGACAAGTGGACGAGCGGACACTGGATGGCTACTGGAGTTGGGCTTCCTCCTATGTAGTTTGCTAACTGAACCTAATTATTTGCATAACATTTAACTCTCTTCTAACTACTCAGAAGTAGGCAAGATTTCCGTATCTTAAATATTAAATCAGACTCTCTAGGAGTAATCTATTTGGAGGCGAATGTAAGCTTATGTTTAATGGATGTCTGGAATGCAATTCAATACTCATGTTTTAGTCAGGAAGGGACTGAACGATTAGGGGTTAATGAGGGTTAATGAGCTTGAGATTGGGATTTAATGTGTCGATCGTGAAGGGAGTTAGAGACTGAGTGTAAGGTTAGGGCCTTACGGCTAGACGTAGGGTTTGGGTTATGCAAGGATACATGTGGGTAAAAAAAAAAGACTTGAGAGTCAGGGAAAGAGATATAGGTGCAGGTGGACATACGAGTTATTGGATAGGGTTAAAGAGATGAGAAGAGGTAGAGTTAGGGAAACTGTAATTGGGCATTGAATTGGTGTCAGCTGTGCTAGAATTTGGTTCATAGCTTAGTTCACGTATCTCTTATAAAGAAATCTTTCCTGCTCTTAATTATAACCCACGTTGGACTTTGAGCCTAATAAATGTATATTTTCTTAACCACATATCAGAGGAGGAAAAGTTCTTTGTGCGCTCATGGGACACAAAAACAAAAATAAAGAGCGTTTTATTTTCATGTTCGCAGCTTCTACCGACCGCAGTGACAGAGGCAGGCAAGCACTGCATTTCCTGATGTCACGATCATGTTGCACTTTACGAACTAGAATCTGGAGTCAATTTCACGTCTAGTTCTTGACATGCAATGTTATTGTGACACCAGGACATGCCAAAAGCGCATGACTACCACTGTCACAGCAGTTCGTAAAAGATCCGAACTTGATAATAAAGGTTCTCTCTTTTCATTGTGACATTTTATTGTGGTGTCAACCATTTGGTTTGGGGATAAGGATTAGTTTGGCTTTGGATTAGATTTTTGGGTTGAGTGTTGGTGGATGAAAGGCTGGAAGGTTGATTGGACTAGTATGTGTGCCCATAAAAGAATTTTTTTCTCCTCGTTACTCATCCCTCTGCTAACCATGTTCTCAGCATTAACTTTAACCGTTGTTTTTGTTGCTAGTTAGGAGCCCCGACTTCAAGTAGCCGTCCACAGAGGAGACAGATGGGCTGGCAGGGTCAGGGATGTGGGACTGTCGTACTCTAAAATTCGAGACCAGGAGAAGGCAGGACGTCCATCTGTAGCAACCGCCACACTTTGGAATGGAGGAGGGAAATGCCGGTCATCAACCCATGGCTGCCCATAAGGGTGGTATCCTGCCAGATCTTCCTCACTTCGACGTGTGGGGGCCTCTGGATACAGCAGGTAACTGGACAATGCCTGGAGCAGTCTCCTCGTGGTCTTGGTGGTGTTTGTGCACGGTACAATGCTGGACACACGTTTCAGGTGAAAGTGGTTGGATTGGTGGATGAGAAGGCAAACTACTCAGCATTTTTTTCTAGGGGGCTGGCGCCTGATGAAAGATGATTTATATAACGGTGTTTTTTGTTACAACTATACTACATATCTCGCCGAATAGGGAAGTCGCTCAATGGAACATTATGTAAAGTCGAATCAGTAGAATTATTGCAAACATCATAAAAAGCAGAGTCCTCATGAAAGCGCTTCATAAGAAACACGTTATGCACTTATTTAGAGGTCCTTGAGTCAGTATTTTGCTTTCGAACATATTTTCAGCTCTTTGGTAGGCAACCTTTGTCACCCTCGACTCGTAGAGAATAATTAAACTGTTACAGTTCTAAATAAAAAGTAGTCCTCAGCAATGCTTTGTATCTAGATTTAACATCTTCAGAAATGGGCTTCGATCGTTTGTTGTCACTTCAGATGGGCACGACTGGCCCACGAAAATATGAGTTTTACGAGGACAGGATAGCTGACTTTCGCCTGTTACACAAAAGAGTTGCTGCCCGAATTTTAACAAACTTAAGGGGAAAGGAGACAACATTTTGTCAAATGAGATTCCTGCTTCGAATATGAATGGTTAATTGAGGGAGCGTATCCCTCAGTGAATGTCATAATAAATAATACAGAATGAAAATGAACGGGTTGCAGAGATTCTTTCACAGACATGAATCTGAAATAATGGGTGAAAGTAAAGAGTTCCACGAAAGCAGCACCAGTCATTATTTTGTGACCAAAGACATGCATGATAGAGATAACTTTGCCTTTGAATAGGCTGCGAGGAAATGTTTACTACTGTGTTGCCCAGTGGACAAATGATGTAACATCTAGAACATATGAGTGCACGGTTCAACCAAACATCTTTACTCTGTGTTGCTAGACGCTGTTCAGGCAACTGGGAAATGAAAAAAGTTGTGCACACAAACAGCCTGTGAGCTTTTTCACTGATGCAAATCCTTGATCCTAAATCAATATCTGTTATGTAGACTAGTGCACAATATATTCTAGTCAACCGTACTCTGTGTTGTTAGACGATGATCCGGCATCTGGGGTATGAGAAAAGTTGTGCATACAGCCTGTGAGCTCATTCATTGAAGCAAAGGTCCTTGAGTCTAAATTAGCATCTTTGATGATAGTGCACGATATATTCCAGCCATCCATATTCTGTGTTGTTGGACGATGTTCTGGCAACTGGGGTATGACTAGTATGAGAAAAGTTGTGCACACGAGCTGCTTGTGAGACTACTGATTGAGGAAAAGGCCCCCTTATACTATATATAAGCATCATAGTGGGCAGCACATTCCAGCCATCCATACTCTGTGTTGCTGGATGCTGTTCTGGCAACTAGGGTATGAGAAAAGATGTGCACACGAGCAGCTGGTGAGACCATTCACTGAGGCAAAGGTCTTGAAGACTCTTATCAGTATCTTTGATAATAATGGGCTATATTCCAGCCAACTGAACCCTGTGCTGTTGGACAATGATCCGGCAGCTGAAGTGTAAGAAAAAATTGTGCACATGAAGAAAGATGCATAGTCATTGCTCACTGTTAAACAAAATATGTCCAACTGACAACATAATTCCTGGCACCCTTCCTAGACTAGGTCCAATCCAAATGTGATCGAGTAGCATTGGAGCTGTGCAACGTGATGATACCCTCTAATATTTCCAAATGTGGCCCATACAATTTACAGCACTAAGTGATCGGTTTCTGCTGTCATTGAGTCTGTGCAGTATGAAGCCACCAACCGTTATATCAACGTGTACTGCAAGCCCATAGATTCAATTTATCGCCTACTATGCGAATCATGAATGCTGTCAGAGGATATAATGTTTGATCCATCCCTACAATATTAACAGACAAGAAACACAAATTTCAACACGAGTTCAATTTTGTACATCCTTAACAGTTCGCCAATCATCTGGGGTCAGGTGCTGAATCCTAAAACGCTGGAGTTTTATTTTTAATTTTATTTTAATTTTTGCTTTTTCCATTTACCAAAATGACCAGTTTTACTTGGAGCTTGTCGTCAGCATTGTGCTGGGTACAAACACTGCAGATCATCTGGAAATTGTTCCAGACCTGGTCCAGCCTGTTGTATTCAAGGTCTTCACACGGCGGAGCGAGGATGGCCTGGTAGAGTACCACCCATGAGGGTAGTATGGGCTTGATGGACTGGCTTTCTACTCGCTCTTTCCGAGGTGTGGGTGTGATTGTGAAAGGGGTGGAGAGGCTGCATCTCTGGTTTTGGGCTACGAGTGTAGCAGTTCTACTTCTTTTACCTGCTGGTCTGTCGGTCAGACTCGCTGTCTGTACGTCTGTGCGTTTGACTCCTTGTCTGTCCTATCCCGATCATTTTAAATTGTTTTATTAAAAAACAAAAGAATCACAATAAAGTTAAGAGACCAGGTAAGATGAGTGGACAAGTGGTTAAAGCTTTACTAGAGAACAACATAACTCGTTGTTTAGTAAAGCTTTAAGTTTTTCTTCATTCTCTTATCAAGGTGTTTATTCATTTTCTTGTAACCATTTTTTTTAAAATCAAGACTTGTCTTGTGAGATTTTTTTCTTTCTTTTTCATCCCATCTTGTTCATATCTGATTTTTCCTTACGTATCTTTGCAGCTTTTGCCGCTGTTCTCTGCTTCTTTTCGTCTTCCTTGCACTTTTTTTTTTGGAAGTATCGCAGAACCTTCCAACATCGAACCCCAGGAATGTTGTGGTCTCTTGTCTCTTTTGAAATTTTTCTATCAAATTTGAACATGGTTCTCTCGGACTCCCAAGTTATGTACTGTACTGTATTAATAATTCCTAACTCAGTTAACGCACAGCGGTAACCATGGAAACTTCCAAAACATTAGAAGTGTTCACTGTAGTTAACGCAGTAGGTTTACAAAGTTATGGGTTATGCATGAGGCCACTGGTTTCTGGAATTTGAAATCGTGAAGTCCCTCTATATTGCTCCTCAGCTTTTCCCCTCGTCCACTCACGATTTCCTCTCCCCTTTCAGCTTTCTTTCACCTGGTCCCCCTTACCGTCCTCTCGCAGTCTCTAGTTTCTTCTTTTCTTCATTTGTCCACTCCAACTCTCACTAATCACTTTCGATAGCCATGTTCCGTCTTCTTCTGCTTTCAATACTCTACTTCTCCTACCTTTCTCCTCTTCACGCTCGTTCCTTCTTTCCCCTTCACCTTTTCCCTCTCTCCTTCCCAGCAGTTTGTCTGCCCCTCCCACCACCCCC